>CAAE01007769.1:23006-89840 GCA_000180735.1 Tetraodon nigroviridis | reverse complement strand
TGTTCAAATCAAACTTAAATTCAACAATTTCATACAATGTAACGCAACAAAATATGAGCAATAACCGAAGTCAAACCACAGTGCCATCAACTGAAATCTTTTAAACCTGTCTGAAGCCTCTTCTGAAATTAATTTTGCCCTGTGACATCTCCTGTGTATATCTTGATTGTTTCTCTTCTGCAGTTTGAGCCAAAGGTGAACAGCATCTCTACATCTGCTCTTAATCATTCCCCCCCCTCCAGTGATATCATCCTTGTTCTAAATATCCATAGAGTGAGATCACTGGTTGGATTTGTGGAATGTAGACATCAACTCTATTCTTTGTGACTGGAAATGAAGTAGAGACTACAGAAGTTGGTGTGAATTACATTAGTGTAATGCTATGGTTTTAGCCACAAGTCGATAAAAATGTTTGTCCGATGATGAGATCCAAAAAGTGTGATGTTTTTTTCAGATCCAGAACCTAGCTTTGAAGATAAACATTTCAGGCTACTAAGAACAGTTTTCATTAAAATTAATGAACTCGCTGCAGTGAAATGTATTGCATGTGTATGTGTAGGAATGTGAGCATGCATCCTTGTGCACAGATGCAGTAACTTAAATATGAAGATTAGAAAATAACATTTTTTTTATCTTGGCGTGTGACTCTCCAATATCTCTGTAATGCTCAGGAAGTCCTATGAATTTGAGGATCTGCTTCAGTCATCTTCGGATAGCTGCAGGGTGGACTGGTACGCTCAGTCAAGGCTGGGTTTAACACGCACTTTATCGGAAGAGAATGTCTACGAGGACATAATAGGTAAACGATATTTTTACCTAATTTGCACCTAACTTGGTATGTGTTGACAACAGCTGTTGTCAGTTATCAATACTGTACAGAAGGCCAGCCTGGTTTTCATATACAGCTTTCTTTTTTTATGAAGTTCAGTTGCACAGAGGTGATTAGAAGGCCAAGCTAAACCCAATCTCTTTTTTTTCCTGCTCCAGTTTTAATACATCTCCATGCTGCCTTGCCTTTATTAAAGATGATACACAAAAACCCCACTTACCTTCCTTCCTTATTATCTGCAGTGTTATGACAACCCCATCTAGATGCTGTGCAATCTCACGGTGAACAATAGTGTCCTTGTGTAGGGTCGTAGCTGAAGTTGGCCACTGTGCTGCAGCAGGGGGTACGTGAACCGCACAATACCCTGGCAGCCACTTCAGCGCAGCTGGCTTTATTTCAGAGACTCGTCAGGAGTGGGTTCCGCTCACTTGCAACAGACAAATAAACAGAATTTTTTTTGACAATGCCATAACTCATTGTAGACATATCGGATTGTCTTTTAGCTTGTCTTGAAACCACTCTGACTGCTGACCAGGCACTTTTCTCCTTAAAAACACACTCAAGCTGTCGGGGATGTCACCGTAACGTGGTGGCCTCACACATACAGCTGATAGTAAATAAACCCACTGTATAGCACGGGGTTTGATGTGCTCACCAGTGAGCAATGTGCACAAGCGCTGATCCCTTGTTTTCCTCAGACAGGCAGGAGGGGGGAAATGAACATTTAATTCCTGCAGGCCACATCTGGAGGAAGGATTCAGGCAGCAAAGAGAAGAGTCATAGACAGGCAGATGAGAGCCAGGTTTTCAAAGATCAAACTTCTTATCTACAGGGGCAGACTTTTGCCAGGAGTTGCATTTACCATTAACTGTGCAATCATCGTTCTACTGTTACTGGAAAGGAACAACACTGCTGGTATCTGACTCCACTTAGTAATCACATATCCGGTGTGAGAAAAGAAACATGTTATTTCATCTTGTGACTCTGTTTGGTTTGGCAAAGAAATCTTAACGAGTTCATAAATAACACTTGCTTTGCATGTTATGCATTACAAATTATTATTTGTTGATGATGGTGCAGTAAAATGAGATTGAACTCTCTTTTGTAGATCCTCCTTCTAAAGAAAACCCTTATGAAGATATAGAGATGGAAAAAAGCTGTTTGGGAAGTAAATGTGTTCTACCTTCCTCCTCATCTCCTGTACCCGACACACCAACCAAGGTAGCATATTTCTGACACATCTCTGTAAAACTGTAGGTTTTAATAGCAGAAACAAACAAACCAAAAAAAAAAATCTGTTTTTTTGGGGGTTTTTTTGCTTCTTTAGCTCTCCTTGAAGCCTGGCTTCTTCAGGCAGACTTCAGAGAGGCGAAGCTTCAAGCTCCTGGAGCTGCGCAAGATCAACAGAGACCCCAGCATCTCTACATCTTCCCGTATCAGCCCCCCCTCTACGCCTAGCAGCCCTGATGACACCCCCTGTCTTTCTGGAGATCCGTACAATCGGAGGCGCAGGAAAATCCCCAAGGTACAAAACACTGAGGTGCCCCTGAAAAACACTGGGTGTGATTTACAGTGGTGCAAACTGCACAAGGAGGGCTGGAGATGGTCCACTCAGGCTGCCATCTGGAGATGAGTAAAGTAGGGAAACTTTTCTGATGGATATTTCCTGCCTGGAAAAGGCAACCCCCCACCCCAACCCCATTTTATAAAAAGCTCTAGATTGGATTATACGTTTCATTTATTTCTGTCAATATATATTTTTTTTATGTCAGCATTTCTTTCTCCGTGCCTCTTGCAGGTGGTGTTAAAAATTAACAGCATCTTTGAGAGTCGGAGGGGGAAGAAACGCATGAAGAAGGTGTCCACCGAGTACAGCTCCGGCAGAGGTGTGGCTTTAACTATTGAAAGCAAAAGTACAAAAAATAATGACGATATCACACACTTCATGTGCTATTCTCCAACATTTTGTTTTGGGATTTAATGCAGTTAGAGTCAACCTAGCTTTGAATTTTGACTTTCCCTTTGAAATCTAGTCACAGATGAGAACAGTGAGTCAGAAAGTGACACTGAAGAGAAACTAAAAGGTAAGAACAGAAACTAAATCTTTCTAAATGTGGTTTCTAAATGTTTCTAAAAAAAACTAAATGTCGTAGGCAGCGTCTTAATTACAGTTATAGCACACATGTTTTAATTGGATTTACTGGCGGATAAAAAAAATGAGGCTTTCTCTTTCAGCTCACAGCCAGCGGCTGGTGTCAGTCCAATCCATGCTGAGGCAGGCAGGCAAGTGCCGCAGCTTGGAGAGAGATATGATGGAACTGCAACAGAGGAAACTTTTTGAGTATTTTATAGTTGTTGCACTCCACAAGACCAAGGCTGGTGTCCCGTATCTGCCAGAAGTCACGCAGCAGTTTCCGCTGAAGGTAAAAAATGTTACGAAAATATTCAAAATCAGTGCTAATTTCCAAGTTGAAGACAGTCTAACAGCAACTATTCAGCATGTTTTTATATGTTAAAGGTGAATTTTTGTACCTTTTACTTTATAGTGTTTGTAAAGAAAAATATATACTTATTGCCATCTGTTGAACATATTTTTTTTGGGTTTTTTTTTTTTTTTTCAGCTTGAAAGGAGCTTCAAGTTTATGAGGGAGACCGAGGACCAGCTGAAGGTCATCCCCCAGTTCTGTTTTCCTGATGCCAAAGACTGGGCTCCTGTAGACAGCTTCCCCAGGTCAGTCCAGTACTGCATCGCTCAAAAATGTGAAATAATACAGGGAGGCTGGAAATTCCCAGCAGACTGGTAAAAGCTCAGCTGGCTTCCTGACTGGTAACCATGTGTCAGCACAGGAAAAAAAATGAAAAGCTCGTAAGAATTCTTTTAGCACCCTCTCCCTAATCTGTTATTAGAAGCTACCCTCTCCTCCTACATGGGTCAGTTGAATTACTCAGCGTCTCCTGTGATCACCTCCCATTGGCTGCAATCCTCTGAGAGATGACAACAGGTGTCCAGACAGTGATGGCTAATAATTACCCAACATCAAATGCCACCAAAAACAGGCTTTTTCTGGACCTCCTGAGAGACCTTCACAGTCAATGACTACCTGTCAAATAGATCTCAAGAGGCTCTTTGTAGATGTTTGCAGACTAAACCTGTTCTGGGGAGCTTTTAAAAGCAGTGAATGATCTGTTTACTAAACACAAACTCTGGAATTTAATTTTCTGTTCTGGGGTGATTTCAGAAGATCCTTAGTTCTGGTAAAATGCTCTTTTTTTCCTTCCAGTGAGACCTTCTCGTTCGTCCTTACTGGTGAGGATGGAAGCAGGCGGTTTGGCTACTGTCGCCGATTACTGGTATGAACTTTTAGAATTGCTGCTGACTTTTACTGGTAATTTCATTTCAATATGGACAATGTCTTATTATAAATTTGCTGATCCTCTCAGGCTTCTATTAGATGTTTCTTGATTTTGGCAGCTCGGAACACGTTCACTTTTTCCTCAGCTGTAATTTCAAAGCGGTCGGTCCAAAAGGCTTTGCTTTGCTCCACTGGTCTAATCCCATGATTGTTATTGGATGAGCAGTCTTGTGACACTTCAGTGTTCTGGTTCTGATTTTTCTTGCTGTTTGCAGCCCAGCGGCAAAGGCCGGAGGCTCCCCGAGGTCTACTGCATCGTCAGCCGCCTGGGCTGCTTCGACCTCTTCTCAAAGGTAGATAGAGTTCACAGAGTGCATTTTCACACTGAATTACTCACAATGCATTCGACCACATACCTGAAGCCCCACCCTTTGTTAAGATGTGTAAAACGGCATCTCCCCCAGCAAAACTCCACCCACCCTTCATCTGGTCTGCTCGCCACAGAATCCTTCAGTTCTGGCTCCATTACAAAGCTGCAGTCCATGTGGTTTTGCCGGTGGTAAAGCTTTGCTGCACCGTAGAGTTACAGTTATTTACTAGGGTATGCGCTTAAATATATGTGCAGCCTACAAATGCTGCTTTTGAGGATACAAATGTTGGCATACCAAAATAAATATAGTAAAATTTTGACTTCAGCTGTGCCAGAACAGGCAATAGTTTAATATCATCCAGATGTATCAATTTATTCCACTGGCATTTGAGGTTTTTTTGGCTCTGCGTTATGAAAAGATAAGATTAGATAAGAGGCTGTTTTGAGAAGTCTTACTGTATCAAAATGTACATCGAGTCACCACTGCCAAAAGCACAGCTGTGTTCTGTGTCTTTAAGATCCTGGATGAAGTGGAAAAGAGAAGGGCCATCTCTCCTGCTCTGGTGCAGCCTTTTATGAGAGGAATCATGGAAGCTCCCTTTCCTGCTCCTGGGAGAACCATCACTGTCAAAAACTTCCTACCCGGCTCTGGAACAGAGGTGACCTGCTGATGGAAACGGCTGCCTGTGAAACAAACCAGCACATCCGTGTCTAGTGCCTGTGCCTGTGCGTGCGATTGATTGTTCGTGGTCTCGCCCTGCAGGTGATAGAGCTGTGCAGGCCATCGGATTCCCGACTGGAACACGTCGACTTTGAATGCCTCTTTTCCTCTTTGAGCCTGCGCCTCCTCCTTCGGGTGTTCACCTCTCTGCTCCTGGAACGCAGGGTCATCTTCACTGCTGACAAACTCAGGTGTGTAGCAGGATTTTATTGGTGCGCATATGCTCTACACGCAACTAACATGACCAATGTGGTATTTTAATTAACCTGTTATTAGTATTAAAACGATAAATCAAGGAAGCCAAAAGTTTGAGCACAGGAACATCTTGGCTGAGTGTAGAAAAAAGAATACGAATATTTTGAACATGGACTTTTTGTCTTGTTCTCGGAGGTTGTATAAATACTTGTTGCTGCACATTCTCTACTGTGAAAGAGGGAATTTGGCCTCGCCAATCATCTTTTAAACAAATTAACCATAACCAGATGCACACCCGGGACAGATTAACGCAACATCGTGGGGTAAACGTGCTCGCTGCCACTTTATGGTTTTTAAGTGCTACATCGCTACGGCCTAAGTGATGCATAGCAATTCTCTCATGGTAAAACAGAAGATCTGTTGCGGGGAGAGGAATAAAGGTTATTCTCTAATTTAGGAAATGTGTTGAAAAGATCGTTTATCTCCAAAAGAGGGGTTTAGCACCATCTTGCGGTCGAGATCTGTACATAAACAGAAGGAAAACCCCACTTATGTACACACACGACACCCAGAGAACCCAAAACTCCACCAAACCTAAGCAGTCCCCTTCAATTAAAATTCCTGGCTCGCCTCTTTATCCAGATCCTCACCAAAATGATACAGATTATCCTTGGCTTGCTTGCTGCCATTCCAAGTTTCATTAAAATTAATCCACCACTTTCTGCTTACACACACACACACACACACACACATATATCCAGCCCTCAGAACATGACCTTCTTGGCTTTTGTTTTTGGAAGCATTTTGGAGCGCGATATTAAACTCAGATGTTAGCTTGAGAAGTTTCTGGCAAAAATAAATAAATAAATGTGGCTAGTTTGGTTCCCCGAGGTGATCTCGTAATTGCAGACATACCCAAAGACTTTGCCAAAGTTGTTTTACTCCTTTAATTTTCCTCTTCCCACAGCACTTTGTCCCAGTGTTGCCATGCTATCGTAGCCCTGCTCTACCCCTTCACCTGGCAGCACACCTACATCCCCGTGCTCCCCGCCTCCATGTTAGACATTGTCTGCACCCCCACCCCCTTCATAGTGGGCCTCCTCTCCAGCTCCCTGCCTCGACTCAAGGAGCTGCCCATCGAAGAGGTGAGATAACCGCGGCACACGTGGACCGTGACTAATCTTCTGTCAGGAAATAACATCACTCTCTTTGCGTCCCTTCTTCTCGTAGGTCCTGGTGGTTGACCTTGGCAGCAGCCGCTTTCTACGTCAGGTAGAAAGTAGAATAAGCACGGCTCTTACATGGTTGATGGCTCCCCCAGATGTCATACAAATTCATTACGTTAAGCGTATTTACATCTGCGTCTGCTCTGCCACAGCTGGATGATGAGGACTCCATCCTTCCTCACAAGCTGCAGGCGGCTCTGGAGCACGTGCTCGACAGGAGGAAGGAACTGGCCTGTGAAAAGGGAGATATCCCCAGTGGTGAGTCAGCACATGCGCTGTATTTTTTTTTTTTAACAGAATATTCGTTTGGAAAACTATCTGGAGGATCTGGAATATGCACAATAGTTGATCTGTTTGAGTGTTTATGACTTTTTTTCCCTTGTTTGTTATCTCTCCACCCAGACTGCAGCTCCCTCAGCACGGTTGTCTCCGAGGCCTTTGTGCGCTTCTTCGTGGAGATAGTCGGTCATTACTCGCTCTTTATGGGTGGGGCAGAGCGGGAGGATGAGTCTTTCACCTCTCCCACCACGCCGAACCCCTCTTCCTCCAACCCTACCTCCTCTCCCCCCTCTTTGGCTTCCTTTCAACGAGAAGCCTTCCGCAAAGCCGTCACCTCCAAAAGCTTGAGGAGGTTCTTGGAGGTGTTCATGGAGACCCAGATGTTCACAGGCTTCATCCAGGAGAGGGATCTGCGCAGGCAAGGCCTCCGAGGTACTGAGCTTGGACTAGTTCTTGTGGCTCTTTTAGCTGTAGTTTGTACAAACTTGGTGAGGAACATTTGTATTCTTTCAGGTCTGTTTGAGGTGAGAGCACAAGAGTATCTGGATTCTCTTCCTGGGAGTGAGCAACGAGGCGTCAACAAGTTCCTCAAGGGTCTTGGTGAGGCCTCTTGTTCTACCTCAACGCCATGAATCAGTCAGTCGGTGTCAACCATCTTATAAAGTTGTCTCTATCTAAATTTGCTTCGTTTTTTCAGGGAACAAAATGAAATTCCTTTCCAAAAAATGATGCTCTGAGTCAGGATGTCAAAGTTGGGAAAAGCAAGATGTTTGCAGTACTGATGAAGAGGTGCCCCTGGGATGTGACGTAGAGAAGGCTGTGTGTGTGCGCGTGTGTGTGTGTGTGTGTGTGTGTGTTGGGTCTGGAAAAGAGGCTCCTTGAAGCAGACTGGACTCACACAGGGGACGGGGGGAAAGATCACACTGTCGTGCCTTAACTGTTGTGAAGGGCTCGCCTAACTTGGACCAAAACTGATCTTTAAAGAAAAGTCTGACCGTTATCTGTTAGAATTCCCTGGATCTTGATATTTTGTATATTAATGTACAGCACAACAGTACAAATGATGCCAGGAATGGCAGCCTCACTCTTTTACCAACAAACCTGTAACGTAGGAGCTTAATGGAAAGCCTTACAATACTGTGTTATACTATAGAAGCTATATTAAGTACAGTAGTACAACTTCTTTATCGACAGGAGGCTTTTCACCTAATTTATATGGTCATAGAAAATAAATATCCTTTAGTTTGTTATAGGCTTTATTTAACAGTCTTGCTCAGACTGTTTTTAGACCACTGAGGGTTGCTGGGTAAACGTACCACTGTTTTAATAGATTAACTCTTACCCGGCTGGGAACGAGCACGAGGCGGAGAAATCTGTTGGGATGCTTCTGTCGTGAGTTTGTGGCAAATGTTCGCAGACACCTCTCACCCAGGGAAGATCTGTATCTTGGACCAATCATAATCAACGTGTCTCACAAAAGCAACTACAGCTGTCTTAAACATGATCAAAAATATGAGGGGGGGGGATAAACTTTTAATAAATTGATTGATTTAAACATTTAAGTTTTCAGTATTTATTTTTACTGCATATATTGCACTTTTGTTTGAAATTTGTGAAGAAGGCTAGTGTTAGTGGTGATGAATGTATTCAGATATTCTAATTGTGCACACATAGTACTTTTAAAGGATAGACATTTTTAAGTACTAGTACTATACTTTGATACAATCTTCTTATTATATTAATACATCAATACTTTACTTGGCGTGCGTTGTAAATGTGTATTTTTCCGCCCTTCTAATGGTCACTGGGAGCGCCAGAAGTACCCAACAGTGGCCGCTAGAGGGCGGTGTTAACAAGCTACCCAAAATCCGGATTTTGAATTTGAGCCAGTAATATTGTTCCTAAAGAGGGGGCACATTTATCATTTTAGTTGATAAGTTTACCCTAAACAAACACAACCAGCTGTCTTCATGACTACAAAACCAGATGTTAGGGGTAAAAGTCAATTACCTGTATTATATCATCATTTATATCTGACTGTAGACAAATGAATCAAACATAGATGAAAATAATTAAATAAATAGATACCTCTACCGTTTTTTACAGCGTTGCCAACTAAGGCGTTCGACTATTATCATTTTAATGCTGATGTAAACAAAGTGAAAACGCTTTCTGCAAATGCACACGCGTTCCTATTATTACTGATGGTTTGGAACTAAGTTCAATTCTACAAATAAATAAACATCGACGTTGCCAATATTCAGACATTCTTTCAATATAGAATTTCAATGGGTAGTCACGTGACCGTTGTCTTTATTTATTTTAATTTTTGCTCATATTTCCTGCGTCCCAATCGCCCCACCCTTTCCTTCCCTCCTCTCCTCTGGGGGGGGCCGCGGTCCTCCCTTTCATCGTTACGCGCTGACCGGTCAGACTTTGGGGGGGGAGGGGGCCCGGCCCTCCCCTCCTCTCCGCGCCCCTCCCCTCCTCTCCGCTCCCCTCCCCTCCTCTTCTTTCCCCTCCTCTTCTCTCCTTTTTTCTTTTCTCCTCACCTCCCCTCCTCTCCCCCTCCTCCCTTTGTCTCTTTTTCTTCCAGCTTTTTTCCCGGTTTTTGTCATTCCCTGGCTCCTTCCTGCTTTTCCTCCCTCCTCTCGCTTCTACAGGCGGCTCTGGGACGGCACCCAGGGAAGATCTGTATCTTGGACCAATCATAATCAACGTGTCTCACAAAAGCAACTACAGCTGTCTTAAACATGATCAAAAATATGAGGGGGGGGGATAAACTTTTAATAAATTGATTGATTTAAACATTTAAGTTTTCAGTATTTATTTTTACTGCATATATTGCACTTTTGTTTGAAATTTGTGAAGAAGGCTAGTGTTAGTGGTGATGAATGTATTCAGATATTCTAATTGTGCACACATAGTACTTTTAAAGGATAGACATTTTTAAGTACTAGTACTATACTTTGATACAATCTTCTTATTATATTAATACATCAATACTTTACTTGGCGTGCGTTGTAAATGTGTATTTTTCCGCCCTTCTAATGGTCACTGGGAGCGCCAGAAGTACCCAACAGTGGCCGCTAGAGGGCGGTGTTAACAAGTTCCCCAAAATCCGGATTTTGAATTTGAGCCAGTAATATTGTTCCTAAAGAGGTCTCATGGCACATTTATCATTTTAGTTGATAAGTTTACCCTAAACAAACACAACCAGCTGTCTTCATGACTACAAAACCAGATGTTAGGGGTAAAAGTCAATTACCTGTATTATATTATCATTTATATCTGACTGTAGACAAATGAATCAAACATAGATGAAAATAATTAAATAAATAGATATCTCTACCGTTTTTTACAGCGTTACCAACTAAGGTGTTCGACTATTATCATTTTAATGCTGATGTAAACAAAGTGAAAACGCTTTCTGCAAATGCACACACGTTCCTATTATTACTGATGGTTTGGAAATACGTTCAAGGATAAATAAAGAATTAATATTACAACAATAATAATTATTATTTAGTCAATTCTACAAATAAATAAACATCGACGTTGCCAATATTCAGGCATTCTTTCAATATAGAATTTCAATGGGTAGTCACGTGACCGTTGTCTTTATTTATTTTAATTTTTGCTCATATTTCCTGCGTCCATCTCCCCACCCTTTCCTTCCCTCCTCTCCTCTTCCTCCCCTCCCCGGTCCTCCCTTTCATCGTTACGCGCTGACCGGTAAGACCTGCCCCCCCCACCGCACCCTCCCCTCCCCTCCTCTCAACTCCCCTCCCCTCTTTTCAACTCCCCTCCCCTCCTCTCCACTCCCCTCCTCTCCCCTCCTCTCCTCTCCTCCCCTCACCTCCCCTCCTTTCTCTCTCTCCCTTGGTCTTTTTCTCCAGCTTTTTTCCAGGCTTCATGTCATACCACGGCTAATTCCTGAAATTCCTCCCCTCCTCTCGCTTCAAACAGGCGGCTCTGGGAAGGAGACGAAGCAGCAGAAAACAAAAGAAAAAAAAAAAAGAACCGGACAGAGTTGCTCATTTTTATTTATTTATTTATTTATTTCCTCTAAAAATCCAACATCGCTCCACCTGCGCGCCCGGTAGACTGTTCCAGGCTTCTTCCACGGTAAGCGCCTACAAGGGATTTAAAAACAAACCCAAACATGTCTTAAAGTGTGTTGAGTGTTTGTTGCTGCTGAGCTCTGAGGATGGAAAGTCGCTGCTTCCCTGCGTATTCCCCCTGAATCATTCCCACCGACTGTCAGGGAAAACATTCCTCAGATATTTCACATTGTTTCGCTCGGATTCCTGCATTTTTGCCTCCGTAATTCCCGATCCGCAGCCGGAACTTCCCGCTTGTGGGGGTTTTTTTTTTTCTTGTGGAAAAACACACAAACGTCAGGGTGCCAAAGCGAACATTATAGCGCGTAAAGTTGTTAAAATATGACAGAAATCAAACTGCGCATTTGTCAACTCACTCCGCGTGTTCTTAGTTCACGGAGCAGCGTTTTTGGACGCGATTGAGACTAAATGTTGTTCTTGGATTTTTTAAAAACACCTAATTGGCGCAAGACACAAGTTTTAAACTTTTAGATTTCGAATATGCAGAAACTGAAAGAGTATCTGAAGAAAATGCGCTGTCACCGGGTACCTTGGGGACTTTAAGGCCTGCGCAATGTTGTTGCGCATGTGGTGGATAAAGTTGTGCAAATTTTAGCTACAAATTTCTGAGGAATCACAGTTACAGGATGGAATGTTTTCCAGTTTTGAAATGTAGATCAGTGATCATTCAAACAAAGTGGAAAATCACAGTAAACATCAGAAATAAGGTATTCTACAGGTTGCACTGTGAGTACTAATATTTGAACCTGGACCTGTGTGTTTGAGTATTAAACTAGGTGATTTGATTTAGTCCTAATATAAGAACTGCTTTTTTGACAGCAATATTGTTTTATGCATGAGGTGAATTCTTACTTTTAAGGATTTCCCCTCTTAAAAACACACAAAAGGTTGAACTTTTGGCTTCACTGTAGTTAAACTTTCAAAAAAGTTGTTTTGTTTTATTTATTTAGATTTACCTTATTTGACATTTATTTGTAAATAACCCTAAAGATCACATAGTTTTTTTGTTTGAAACTCTGTTACTCATCTAAAATCCAGTTTTTTAAAGTTTATGTTTCCTGTTTTCATCTTTTAACCTAAACTGGAAATCTGTCATAAAGTTGGACAGATGATAACGTAATGATGTAACCATAAAGGTTGGCGTTTGCCAAGTCTGATGACGTGTTTACACAGACGCATCGAGCAGGAAATTAGTGTTTTCGGAAATATTTCTAGCTGTTGCGCCCTGGTGATGCTCGGATAAAACCGGCGAATGCTTGTCTTTTGTCTAAGGAGTGACGTTATAGCAGGAAGTGAAATTAATCATTCTCAGAGTGACGTGGTTTTGCTGTTAATGCGTCTCAGAAACAATGTGGATAACTGACAGGCAGGGATTTTTCCAAAAATAAATAATTAATCTTGTACAGGTTTTTTTTTTAACAGTTTTTTAATCTCACAAATGTCCCCAAGGTAACTGACCGTTGAATTTAACCTGAATGAAATTGCAGAACTATTTAGAAGCGTGTGTGTGCGCGCGCGTGTGTGACATTCAGGCAAAATATATGTAGGATATATTTCATTAAATGCTCCCTGCACGACCACATAGCTAAGAAGTCAGAGCAGGAGTAAATATTTCCTCTGAGTTTCAAGATGGCTAACATGGGGTTTGCCAGGGTGTGTGTGTGTGTGTGTGTTTGTGTCTCTGGTGAGCGCGCTGGAGTTTTTTGCCTGTCTGTTAAGTTGTCTCGAGGGCAGCTGTGAGGAGTGTTTTCCAGTAGGGGCAACAGGTGGAATGGAGCAGGGCCGATGGGCGGGAGGTAAAAAGTCCACCTGTTAAAGTCTCCTCTGAAATGTGGGACAGGCGAAAACCGTTTGAGAGCTTTTCGTTTTCCAGGCCTTGGCTCTTCTTTTCCAGGCTTCAGGCTCGGTGTTGTCTCAGGCGGGTGAACTTTATTGGAGCATGAACTCCGAGGTTGTTTGCTCCGCTGGAAGGCTTTGTGAGCCGTGGGGTGGACGTGACGGGGCCCAGAGGTGGACGTGGATGTTTGTGTGGGTGAGTGAGGGGAGCTGAAGAAAAAGGAAATTTGTGTTTCGGCCATGTTTGCGAGGGTGTGTGTTTGTGTGGCGAACTGTTCTGAGACAGGTCCTCTTCGCAGTGGAGGAGTCTTTTTTTTCTTTTTTTGCTGCGCTCATCCCACATAGCGATCATTCCTCCTCCGCTCGCACGAGAGAAATGAACAATACCTCAGATGTGAGCCTTGTAACACAAAGACTTTTTGCTCCCCCTATCCCAGGCATGGGCAAACTACGGCCCGGGGGCCACATGTGGCCCGTTAAAACGCTTTTAATCCGGCCCGCCAAACTTGAAAAAATTAAATGACAGTAATTTAAAAAAGGCTCATTTTATTCATTTGATTTTCAGTGTTTTGAGACTCATTCCAAAGTCAGATATTATGTTGTCATGCTTTTATTCATTTTTATTTGAAATTAAATCACATGTTTTCTCCATATCCCAAGATGTGTGTTTTTTTCTCCAGTGAGGTGGGGTACCAAAGCACTCCATCCATCTGCGCCTGGTCCGGCCCCTTTTGTCAAATGTTAGAACCCATTGTGGCCCACGAATCAAAAAGTTTGCCCACCCCTGCCCTATCCTCTCCACAGACAGCACTGGGTGTGTGTGTGTGTGTGTGTGTGTGTGTCTGAGTGACAGTGTTGTCTATTGACTGCAGTCTTTGAGCTGGCTGATCAGGGGCTGATCTGATAGACCCTCTTCTTTTCCTGGATGCCATCAGATAAGGAGCCGCCTGCTGGATTTGTATGGAGGAAAACTTGTCGGCTTCTATTTACACATCCAGCAGGACGAGTCTCATCGCAGAATTCAAGCTGTTTGTGCTTCCGACTGAATTTTCAATCTCCACATTTAGTTTTATTTACAGACTTAATACAACATAATCGGCTAACCTCCATCTTGACTCCACATTGTATTGTAAACATGTGACACTTGAATTATTCTTAAAAAAATTAATTTAAATCAAATTGAGCTGTATTTAGGGCATTCATTCCTCAACCAGTTTAACTTGCATCTTCCATTTTTTTGTTAGAACCACCTAGACTTTTAAATTCTGTGCGTTTGAGTCTCGTGTGTGCCTTCCACATGTGCTCGAAAGTGAAAGTGCAGGTTAAATAAAGTTGAATTTCTGCAGAATACTGCATGTGTGTGAAATGCTGAGCTTGGAGGCGCCCTCCTGGGAGCAGCTTGGTGGGACAGAGAACACGTGCACTCACAAAAACCCACCAAACAGCTTTCCGCTGCAGGGCTTGATCCTGTATTGCAGCTTTCCTTTCAAACCGTTTCCTGCTCTTACATTCCCAATGTGATTAGCTGAGATTGTGACCAGTTGAGGACACACACACACACACACACACACACACACACACACACACACATGCTCGGACACTCATTCACATGTGCGTATGCAGTCATTTAGGGCACAAGTTGGAGGAGACACTGTTTCTTTTTTGTGAAGGTAAACAGATAATAAAGCGTTTTGTGAACTCGCACATGTGTTTATTCTCAAATATTTACCTTTACTAACAGGCTCTGACCTCTGACCTTTGCGTTTCGGCCAGATTGTTTGGCTGTATTTACGGCACACTTGTTCAAACAAGAAGGAAAGTTTACTGCATGTGAGGTGGCTTTAAACTTGGAGATGTTCATTTTATATGAATCAACATTAATACAAGAACTAAACAGAACCCTGATTTGAGAACGCAGTATCAGGGAACGCGCACGTCTGTGCCAGTCATGGCTGTGAACCTGCTCAGGGAGCATCTGCGAGCGTGTGTCCAAGCATCTGTGGCTCGTGATGAGTGATGTGTATGCGCGGGCCCCTCTTTGTTAATGCCCCTCCTCGCTATCATTTTAACGCCGTGTGTCTGTTGTCTCAGTGTCTGTGTGTGTGTGTGTGAGAGGGAGAGGGAGAGAAAGAGGGAGAGCAGTTGTGTCGGAGGGCAGTTGAAGGGTTACGTGGTCCCCCCCAACCAAAGCACCAGCTGGGGGATTATCCTGTTGAGCGGGTCCAGAGAAGAGGGGCCTTGCTTGGGTAGGACGAGGGACTGGTCTAGACTCAGAGAGAAAGAGGTGGCAAGAGATGACGAGATAGAGGAGTGTGTGTGTGTGTGGGGGGGGGGGAAGGGGGGTTTCGAGGCATGACTTAAACTAATTAACCTCCTGGACGCTCAGACTGAGAAAGCACTCCGGGATTCTAATGATTTGTAAATACAGTAGGTCAGAGCTGGAGCTGGTTTAATTGGAAAACAAAAAAACATGAAAAATGTAGGTTTTTTTGAGCCAAGTCGTGATTCTGATTTGCAAACTTTCTGATTCTTGCATTTGGATATTTCTTCACACATCTGGCTCGACATTAAGACAACTAATAAATGCACTTATCCATTTTACTGCAGGTGTAAACCTCCTCAAGACGTTTTACTTAACACAGATTTTTGTAAAATCACATCTGTTTGCACGTGTGTGTGTGTGTGTGTTTGTCTGAAAAAGACAGAGCTGTGGACAAAAGACGACTGGACGCTTTGCAGGAAGTGTAGTGAAACATCAGCTGGCCCTGAGGAAGGGGGGGAGGTCGTTGCTCACTCTGCAACACACTGATATCCAGATCAACGCGACCCCGCTCGACTGTAAACTCACAATTAGACTCCAGCTAAGCCTCTACGCACGTAAAACACTCGCGCCACGCTCGGGATTATAGCTGACGTAATCACCGCTGATTTTCTGTTTTCCCTGAATGCAAACACAGTTTGGTGCTGACAGGAAAATGGTGAGCTTCGTTTGCGTTGACTCATGACTCCGTCATTCTCCAGGCGTCCGTTTCTCTCACACGCCTGCCAAAACGGAAGAGCATATGTAAGCGATGTGAGCACATCTTCAACTAATTTGCATGAAAGGAAAACAGGATATGGAGCTGTTGTGTTTTCAATGCACTTCTTTCCTGTGGAACTTGATGTCAGAAAAGAACTATTGAAATATCATGTGACCGCAGCGTTCCCCAACCTGAAACTCGTCCTTTCAGTTCTGGATATCCGTGTTTAATAAAACAGCCAACTGTGATACAGGTAAAGGAAAGACGCAGCTTGAAAAGCCCTCTGGCCTTAATATCCTGGTATGATCCTGCTTGGCATGTGTGTCCAAGTGTGTCTGAGGCCAGTGATCCCACTTTAATGTTATCCTAAACTGGTGACAGCAGGCGCCTCCTGCACATGCTGCTCCTACCGCCACAATCAAAATACAAGATGCCATTTTGTTTGTTTTCTCCAACTTTTAAAGGATCCATGCTGCTCCATTCCACTCTCGTTTTAGCCGCTGTGGTGCTGGTGCGATTATGTACCAAACCGGTGAAATATGGTTGATGTTTGCTCGTTTTGTAATTTGATCATCTTTGTTTTGCTTTTTTCAGGATTGCTACACCATTTCCAGACCGTCCTCATCGCTGTTATCTTCATCATCCTCCTCCTCACCGCATCTCTGGATTTCACCTAGGCAAGCCCCTCCTCTACATCCCTCCTTCCTTTTTTCCACGGTCCTTTTCTTCAAATCTGGGCCCTCCACCTGCTGCTCCTTGGTCCTCTTCCCATCATCTCACCACGTCTGCAGAGTGGGTGCCAGCTCCCTCCCCTCGGGGTGGGAGTGAGGAGTTGGGAGACGCGCTTGACAAACCCTTGGAGAATGATGCGGAAGGGGTTTGGGCTCCAGACATTGAGCAGAGCTTCCAAGAAGCCCTCGCCATCTACCCTCCATGTGGCCGAAGGAAGATTATCCTCTCCGATGAGGGCAAGATGTACGGTATGGCCAAGTTTTTCCTAAATGGGATATTCGAAAAATGTGGAAATACCGGATGGGATTTTTTTTTTCTCTTAATGTGGAACAATGCATAAGCCAAACAGTTACACAATGTAACATTTTGTTATAATATTGACCATTACTCCCATGTACACACACACACACACACACACACACACACACAAAGACACAGCTGTTTTCTGCACAGCTGTCAACGCTATTAGAAACAGGTGCAAATGCTTAAATTTACTTCTCTCTTTCTTTCTATCTATCTATATATCTAATGCACATCATTCTGGGTTTTGTATTTTTCTGAGCCAGTTAATATAGATATAAAATTATCTAATATAACATTATCCTGTGGCCTATATATAGCTGAACTACAATTGTTTTCTGGCAGTCATTGTAAAAAGACCTTTACTGCATTCTCTTGACCAAAATTAGCTCGAAACAACCCCCTCCAATCACTCAGCCTGTTCTTGGTCTTTGGCTCCAGATCACTGGTCCTCTTTTGACACCGGGCACAAAAATTTGGATTCATATTGCAGCCAATCACACCGGTGTAACATAGATGCAGTCAAAATTATTGAAGGGTGCAGTGTGGTCTGATCTGCCAAATCGGCGGTTTAAACAACTGTAGTCAGGATACTGAACCTCCTTTTGCAGTGAATCCTGGATATCATCATAAGCATCTTGCTGATGTTGCTAACAGATGTGTTTGTTGTCATGTGCCCTCCTGCACGTCTGTTTGATTTAGTGTTTGGAAAACAGGTAGGGCTCTATCAGACGGCTTGTCATCACCTCATTTTGTCATTGTGCCAGACAGTTTCTTTTACTATATAAGCTTAGCTTAGCTGCTTAGCTTAGCTGCTTATGGAGGTGCATTTACCGTCTTCTGATCAAGAGAAGCTAGATAAACCCTGATACCTGAAAGCAAGAAAACCTCAGAGAGAAAAATGCTTGACTTGTCGTCATGGGAATAGGGGCCGGCACGGGTAAAGGTGGTGATGGTGTGCTTTTTGGCAGAGCAGGAACTGCACTGCCCCTTCTGCGCTGTGGGGGTCAGGGGCAGGTGATGCACGCCAGGGAGATCGTAGACCCGCAAGGAATGGCATGTGCACTCAGGAGCCCAGGGGTTCAAGGCAGTGTGGCTGTAACCCTAAACCAGAATAGATCTTTACCCTTTGAGTGCATGGAGGGGAGGAGGACGGGTGGACAAATAAACACGAAGGTGGGTAGTGGTGTCTCGACCTGCGTCGCACCTGTCCCCAGTATGTAAAAATGTGTCTCTTTGGGGTTGTTACTTCTAGTGCTTCTACTTCCTTGTATAACTTTATCTCAAACTTGTCTCTTTATACTCAATAACCTCCAGACACTCTTCATTCAGCCAACTCCCTTGTGGTTCCAATGTATGACTTAATAAATGAGGTGAGAGTGAAGCTCTGCATGGCCTAAAGCGCTACCATTCCCTGAAGCAGTGCGAGAAGATCCTCTCTTGCTCCTTCATCCAGCCCTTTTACCTCCCTCACCCCCCCCTCACCTTATATCGCCACTCCTGGGGTTACAACTGGCCAACGACTCAAGTCATTCAGGAAACCAGAATCAATGTAAAGCCACTTTAAAGGCCTTTAGTCTCAGTAATGTTGTTAAATTGCTGATCAGTGGTCCTAAATCAGGTGGCAAATTAAATACCAGCTGAGAATATCTCAAATGGCATACACGAAATGGTTAAAAGTGATAACCTGATGATTCTAGAAATGTTACTTTCCCTTCCATCATTATTTATATATGGATACATAGACAAAACAACTTGGCAAAATACCTCTCTGGCTGGCTGAGACCGGCATACTCTGAATTTTAGGTCGGATTCCCTTCTTCGGAATGAATGCCATTCTTTGCAAAACAATATGATACTGAGTCTCCAAGTAGTCAAACAAGAGGAATGTGTGCTTGCACCAATTGTAAATTCCTAAACTCAACAGCATGTTTTCACCCCGTATTCCCCATGCATTCATTACATTTTCTTCCCATAAAGCTAGTTATGGCGCTGGCCCTCGTGTCCGTTAGTCAACACACGAATTGGCTCGCTTATTAGGGATGGTGTCACGGATATTGTGGCGATTATGTGCTCCAATGGTAATTCGACATGCATCTACCAAGGAAAACATTTCCTGCCTTGTGTGGCTCTCGGCATGAGATGTGCCCCGTCTTCTTTCTGAAGACCTCATGCTGCAATAATGGTGAAGCAGTCCAAAATTACAGAACAGCGAAAACCCACATGCTGACAGCTCTCATTCATCAACAAGGCTCTGGAAATATAATAATATTTCCTCATTACTCACTAGCATATTAAGCAATGAGATGGTTTCATTGCAAGCTCTCGTGTTTATTTTGCATTTGCTCAGATTTTTCATGTGGCCTAAATTGTAGCAACCCGAGGTTTTTATGGCTTGTTTTATTACATTTTTCATACACAAGGGAAGACAACTTCTCATTCTTGCAGGAAAAAAAATTGCTTTTTTGTGGGGAATGCTACCCTCAGTGATAGCATGGGTTTATTTTTGCTCGCAACAAAAAATCATTTCTCAAAAAAATCAAGACCCACTAGGTTTCATGTCATGTGGGATTTTGCCAATCTATTTATATCTAAAGTGAGTTTTGTTAAGATTGTGAGGTAAAGAATATTTAAAACAAACAGTGAGTCCTCACAATGGCATGACCTCTGCCAGTAAAAGGAGAAAATCACCAGCGACCTTGATCTCGTGACCTTTAGGAGACAACCGGGGCCTGTGTTTCCTCTGTTGTGACCATGTCTCATGGGAACAGAAGCTTTTTCCCACATGGGTTTAGTCATGGGAGTTTTATTGTTTATTCTTAAAATCGTAGCATTTTGGTGTAAAATTGGCATTCCAAAGAAAATAAAACCATGTAAATGCTTCCATTCCAGACTATATTCACCAAGAGCAAATTACATATAAAACAATGGTACATTAGTATGTGTTCCCACCGGAGTCACAGCAATGGTATTAGAGCCTGCAGAATTTATCTAAATAGCTACTCTTAATGCAAAATAAAGGACGTATTTATACTGAGTATCTTCAAACAGTCAAAGGATTCGCGTATTTTCACTGGCCTTTGAACATAAGGTCACTGTCCAGCATTTGTCAGGGGTTTGGTGGGGATGTCACATGATCTCTAGTATGATCCCGATGGTGACCTCAAGACCCCCAAGTCTTCAGACTCTCTAAGGATTGAAGGCGCGCTTTAGAGTTCTCAGTGAAACAACCCCCTAAATTTGACCTAGCAGAATCTGAACTCCAAATCAGTCCCTCGGTTGTGTGTGAACTTCTCAGTATTTCACAGTGTATCTATTAAGACGCCGTGAGCTGTGTAACTGAGCTGTCACTGTCTCTTTATCTACACATCTCAGATAAACATGGTGGAAGTCAAAAGGGTCCGACAGGTCAGACATCTGTTGATCTGCTCTATGTAAACTACCTCCTGCATAAATCTTGGTAATTGCAAAGACATTTGTGGTTGGTTGTGTTAATATAGCATGACATCTGTTAAATTTACCCCTCTGCTAGAAATACTATACCATTTGGCTGGGACACCAGTATTACTGATTACCAGAGAGTTAACAAAATACACAAGTGTGATGTGTAATGCTATTGATCCCATCTTTAGGTGATGTAATATAATTACATTTCATTTATAGGCAAATGGCCTGCAACTTTTTCTTTTAAGTTAAAAAAAGTTCCACTATTCCTCCCCTCTCTACATAGCCCCTCTTCGCTGCTGCAGTGCTGCATTGCTTTTACCGTTCAGTAGTTGTAGAACCAACGCACCACCGAAACATTGACAGCTGCTGACAAATACTGCAGAATCTCTATCGGCTCTCCTGGCTTCGGCCTTTGACACATGCGATTGTTTTTGGTTGGACATTGTTGTATTTTCAGGGCTCACAAAGGCAAGAGCCATCTGTTGAAGGAAGACAAAGGCATGCCACGACAGTCCTGCACTCTAAATCTCTTCTCGTGCAGATGTGTGTACACGTGGCTTACAGATGTGTCGTCAGAGTACGTGTTGTTCTACAACTCCGCATGCAACGAGTTTATAGTTTATACTGGACTGCAATAAAGTCAAAACTGTGGCAGAAAAGTGAATATTATCAGCAGCGCAAAAGTTTGTTTGGACTAGTGTTGAGTGACTGGTGTGGAGATTTCTGTTTCCCTCAATGTGTTAATTGAGTTTGAGGGCTAATTAGCATGCTTTAATTACTAAATATGCAAGATGTATGGGATATGGTGATGAACTCTTACGCCCTGACTGAGGAGGTCATTAAGCAATTCCTTACACAAAGAGGACTTCTACACAACCCTATTTCAGGAAGTAATTAGTTCATTCCACACCTAAATTTGACTTGGACACAAAAGCTCAAACTAGCAGATGTAGGACCCGACATGGACTGGTCAGCATGTACCAAAAGAATGTCAGGAATGCAATGGGCTGAGACAGAGGGAGGACGGAGTAAACCAGGCCATCGAGGACTACAAGGGGATGGACAGATTTGCAGCCCAGCAAGGCCCAGAGGTTGACTTGGAAAGGGACCCACAGGCCTGCCCCTTCAGATCTTTTAGAAAAAGTCCTCTAAAACCAGGAACTCCACCATGGAACTCCACCATGTAGCCTTTACAAAATAAGATGCCGTCTTCTTTTTCTGGTGATAAAATGTAACGCTGACTACCAGATTCTCTGTGCTGCTCCCGTCAGGTATCATGATCTCATCGTTGTGTGACCAAGTCTCTTCTCTGATCTCATGGGTGTGTTAGAGGGTATTTTTGAAAGCGTTCTCCCCCAAGCAGTCGCACAAGGAGTGGCAGGGCATCTGATACGACAACACTCTCAGTCCTCTGATGCATCAACGAAGCTGTTTATTATAAATATTATAAACATTATAAATATTTATATATTTATAATGTCCAACCAAAATTTCTGCACCAAACTAACTGTATAGTATGAGAGGAAAAACCATATTGTCCTCCACTCTAACTGGAGACTCTGGATATAGAGGGGGGGGAACGAGTTTAAGATTTATGGGCAAGCATAAAGGCATATTCCATAAACATTGACATACACACCAGCTGCCTGGCCGCCTCTCCAGACGGCCCCCGCCTCTTCGGTAAGCGGCCTGTGTCATGTTTGTCCTGAGTCTGGGCTGAGGATCGCATGGCCGCAGCCTCCACCTGCTCTGCCAGTGTGACCTGTCTGTCAGCAGTGGCAGCGTGCAGACACAGAACCACTGTGGAGCTCAGCCATTACTCAGGGGGTTGGGGCTCAGGCCGACGCGCAGTCTCACACACGTGTGTATATACTTAGTGGTATATTTGCAGTTTTCAGCGCTGACAAACTTGACAGCCTAGACCGCTGCTTCTAAACCGTGTTTACAGTCCAGAGCACCCATACATTCAGACTTTTCCAAATATGCACATATATTTTACAGATTCTAATACTTAATAAAAAATCTTTTTTTTTTTTAAACTTTAAACATAAAAGAAGCTTGTTTTTAAAAAGTCCTTCTAGATTTTCTCAGCTAATGGATGTTTAACTTAAATGTTGTCTTCTTCTCACTGACAGGACGGAATGAATTGATTGCTCGATACATCAAACTTCGGACGGGGAAGACACGGACCAGAAAGCAGGTATGCTTTCTCCTCATGCCATTCGAAATAGCCCCTATTTTTGGAATTTCCTCCCCTCCTAAGTGATGCCCTGACACCCCGAGTGGCCCCTAACTCCTTGCTCCTTCCAACGTAGAGGGCTGGAGATGATGAGTGATTCAGGGCCACACGCCCAATGCACAGATGCTGTAGGATCATGTGTTCGGTGTTGTTTCTTCACCACCTCATGCTTGTTAGACGGGAAAAGAAGCCGGACAGTTTTGTGGGAGGGAGGTGAGATGGAATCAGGGATTTGGAACTTTATCTTCACTATGGTACCTGATATGGAAAGACTGATGTATGGGTAGTGATGGATGTGGCGAGGACGAGCGCCTGCTAAGTCATCTGCCCGGGTCAATGTGGGAATGACAAGAGATGGGTGGAAAAGAGATGAGGTCGGTCATGGGATCAGACATGTATAGTGTGACTGTTTAAAGTGGAGGCGCACGCGCTAGTTCAACAGCTGTTAACGTATTGAAAGTTATGTAACTGTACAATTTCAGTGTCAGGAAAACACGATTTCTGCACAGATGCATCCACATTCCCCTATTTAGCCATAGTCAAAGCTAGACTTTGAAGCTACATTCTTTTTATATTATAGCTTCCCCTGAAGCATAAATACATGTGCTTTTCATTCTAATGTGCCATCTAAACTCTGTGTTTTAGGTATCCAGTCACATCCAGGTTCTGGCCCGGAGGAAGGCCAGAGAGATCCAAGTGAAGCTGAAGGTACGCTACGTGAGTCCATGCTTTTTTCCTTTGCTCAGTAAATGTTTTTAAATGCTGAATTTTGATTGATTAACTTGAAAAATTGTGAAACTGCTTTTAATCAAATCAGCTGAATAGGGGATGCAATTAGTTTATTGTTTTCTTGATTGACTCACACAGGTTTGTAGTTTATAATTAGATGATGGCGCCTGTACACAGAAGGCTAGTTTGATTTTAATCAGGTTGTATAGCTGCAGATGAAGAGAGATTCATTCTGTCTTATTATTGGATCTTGTGTTTTATCAAAACATTCCAGCATCTATCACTGATGTCATAGATTTCAAATTTTCTATTAGTGCAAAGGAACAAAACAACTGTATTTTTTGATTGCACACTCTAATCACTGCTGTTTAAGATGCTGCCATGTTGTCATTGATAAATTATAACCATATTTATCCATAGCACAGTGTGAATGATTATGATTGCAATAAAATGAAATGTAGTCTTTTCAGGTACTGCATCAAACACGCACAGCGAAAAAGCCATTTTTTTTTTTATGGTTGGCTGGAAGTGTGAACATCCCTGTCCTCCCAGCACTTTCTCACTTTACATTTCTCATCCACGTATGCCTGCATATATTCTCAGCCACAGCAGGCAACAGGACTCTCCCAGAGTTTGACTGGCAGCCAGGAGGGTTCAGCTGGCAGGGTCCAGCATCAGTCACAGGGGCCAACCCTGTGACGGACCTTTTTAAATTCGTCTTTGGTGTAACTGAGATCTCTACCACATGAACACCTCCCCCCCCCCCACCAATATTTCAGCTATGCCCTTGTGTTAGCCGGTTCCAGGAAGAAGAATGCACTCTCTGGCCTTGCCCATTAGGGCTAGGCGGCAAATGCTTGTTGTCTTTTAGGATTTGGAAAGCGCAAAAAGAATGGATTTGGAAAATTAAAAAGAAAATGCATATTTATGGGTAATACGACTACACTGGTTGCTTGAATACATTAGATTGTAACCATTTTTGATGCAATTATCAGCATATTAACATATCACCTCATTGCCTTTAGTGTCACACAGTATGACCTCCAACAGAAGTTAGTTGTCATCACCAGCTTGCCCTGGCCAAAGCAATAAACTTAAGTCTTGACCCAAAAGTCCTTGACTGTAATATCACCTCCTCAGCCCCTCGGCTGGCAGGGTTTTTCTAATGATGCAGGTTAGCCCCAGCCCTCCATTTCCCCCTTTAGGGCACTGAATTTTGGCCTGTGATGTGGACTCGCCGACTAATATGGCGTCTGATGAGTATACTTCCATTGCGTTGCTGTCTGTGGGTCTTACGCTCCCTGTCTGTCCTTCTCTAGGACCAGGCTGCCAAAGAAAAGGCATTGCAGAGTATGGCCACCATGTCCTCAGCCCAGATTGTCTCCCCCACGGCTTTTCAGAACAAGATGGCTCTACAGGGCCTTTCAAGGCCAGCGTACCCTACCAGTGGGGGGGTAAGTCTTTAATCGGTGTCCCCCTCCTTATTTTTACCTCAACCTAAAAGGGGACTATTTTAGACATCATAACTAAATCAGTATTTACAGTCCATAATTTAGATGCCATAATGTCTTCCAATAGTTAACTTCAGAGTAATCTCTTGTAAATAGTTTGCTTTACACTACTTAACATTTATTAAGTGCACAGTAAAGGGATCTAGAAAAGTGACCTTAATAAGTTACTTACAACAATAACAACATCTTAGATTTATACATTTTTAATACAGCACAGCTAAACACACATTAAATATTGTCCTCTCATTTTTTTAGTTTTGGCACAGCGCTCTTCCAGGACAACCAGGAGGTCACGAAGAGTGAGTAGATGTCCTAAATGCCCCAGTGTCCATTTTTCATACAATAGGATTACGAGCAATCAGATCGCTTGGTCAGAAAGTCTTACGTAGCAGCTTAATTATAAAGACACGTCAGCTGTCTGACAATCAGCGAGCAGCTCTGCCCGCTGCACTTTTAGAGGTCAGGCAGTCCAATTAGTGTGCGAGATGGGGTCATGAGGCCGAGATGGTACATAACATGCCTCTCCACCTCTTGTCTGTCTCATCTCTCCAGCATTAAGCCCTTCTCCCAGCAGACTTATGCCATGCAAGCATCCGGCCCGGCCCACATAACAGGTGGGTGCTCTTTCACCGCGGTGTGTTGACAGAGGGCTATCCTGCTGTCACAATGTTGAGACAACTTGGCTCACATTAAAGAGTTTGTAAATGCTCAGGAAAATAACTCGCTGTACTTTGTATTTGAATTTTTACCTAACTTGTATATGCAGGTTATGAAAGCGCCGCAGGGCTTTCGATGTCTCCTGGTGCCCCCCCTTGGCAGGGTAGAAGTATTGCCAGCTCCAAACTGCGGATGTTGGAGTTTTCTGCCTTTCTAGAACAACCTCAGGACCCGGAGTCTGTAAGTGGAAAAGGCTAAAGATAACACTCCCTAAAAAAAACTCAGGATTATTTTTATTTTTAGAAAAAATGTGCACATCGGACTCATTAACACAATCTTCCTAGCTGATTTCTTCTCTGTTTCGTCCCTCATGAGCATTTTTGTCTCCCCAGTTTAACAAACACCTGTTTGTCCACATCGGCCAGTCCAACCCGAGCTACAGCGATCCCTACCTGGAGTCTGTGGATATCAGGCAGATCTACGACAAGTTCCCTGAAAAGAAGGGAGGCCTCAAGGAGCTGTTTGACAAAGGGCCGCATAACGCATTCTTCCTTGTCAAGTTCTGGGTAAGGCTGTTTTTGAAAATGCAAATGTATTTTTCAGTCAGCCTAATAGACATTCTAGGTCTTTTAGGGCCATGTGTTCCCACGACCACAAGTTCTGGTTGTGTTCACCTAAACTCCGATTAATTATTTTAATTCTGAACTGTGTAA
Source organism: Tetraodon nigroviridis (assembly GCA_000180735.1). Classification (NCBI taxonomy): domain Eukaryota; kingdom Metazoa; phylum Chordata; class Actinopteri; order Tetraodontiformes; family Tetraodontidae; genus Tetraodon; species Tetraodon nigroviridis. The sequence continues at coordinate 63,559 of CAAE01007769.1, read as the reverse complement.
CAACACAGACTGTCAGATGGTTTGTACAATTTACTCGTATAATCCTCCACAAGTGTTGAAGGTGAACGAGAGCGCTGTGAATACTGTTAATGTTTTGTCGCACCTGTTAGCTGTTAATGGCCCAGTGGTGTTAACGCAACATGTTGGGATAGCTGAAGCTTTGTAGGTTAGGAGATGCAACTGTGATTTTGGACATGAAAGGGATATAATTGCATTGTTTAAATCTTCCTGGTGTTTTATGTTTTGACTAAGAATGCACTAGTGTGCGGTTCAATGTGGGTATTTTTCTGTGTCTGTTCTGTGATCTCGATTGTGTGTTTGACACTGGAAGAGTGGCAGCCCCAATCTTTCACCGGTGGAAATGTGAGCCCAGGCACCTGTCCCTGGGCTGTATGACCCAGTCCAACTCTAACGCCCCTCCTTCATATTTTTATTTATAGATAAACCGCCCCACTGCACCAAACATACATGCTTATACAAACGCAATATCCATAACTCACCGCTGAGCACAAAGACCTGCACAAGTAGAGTCTGATGAGGTTAAATTATTACTTTACTTAGCACCTAACCTAATATAAAGAAGGTTTGGGAAATTTAGTAACGTTATTGTCGACTGCCATCTGTCCAGTCACAAATGACCAGATCTGTGAGGCAGATGTTGGAAAAGATGGAGGCCGTTGTGTGTTTGCCACCTCGTGATTGTTCCCAGGCTCAAAGCACCTGTCTGTGTTTCTAAATCAGGAGTCAGTGATTACTGTTTTTGACACTTCTGAGAGTGAACTCCTGAAGTTTGCGATCTGAACCAGTCAAACAAGACTCAAGAGTTTATCCAAGGTTGGACATGCTGATCTTTCCCTTCCGCCAAGTTATGTTTGCTTGCTTCTGATTTTTACTGCTATGTGACATTATAAAACTTCTGTTTTTTATCTTCTTTGACGTCTGAACTTGTTGAGCTAAGATCCTGTTCTCTTTAAATAATCCCTAAACCCTGCATCCCTAGTAAGCCAGTCAAGCTCTGTCATGTTTTTAGGCGTGAGTAAACTTGATGTATAATATAAAGAGAAAAAGAAGTGGTGAAGAGCAAGAGAAAGAAGCAAGGAACCAGCATATGTATGATGCCAGGGAGAATTATGGGCCATGTCCTCAGTGAGTTATTTATCAGTGAAATATTACACTCCAGATTTGTGTCAAAGCTCTGTGCACTCAGTATTTATGACGTGTGCAGCCCCTCTGAGGAGGCAAACAGGCTCATAATGCTGTCCCCTCACAGCCCATTCAAGGTATTGTGTCGCAAGGGGATCCCATAATTCTCACGGCATCTATGAGCAAACACAGAAATTCTACAAAACCGTTGGACATTTCAGCACCGCTAATGGGAGGAAGAGCAAAAAAAAAACTGCCCTCGGCTATGAAAATGGAGAAGATGAAATCCGCAACACATCTGATAATATAATATTTTTATTTACGCCATTATAAAAGATGAGCAGAGGCTAGTTAATGCTGCCGCTCTGATATAGCCGCACGGTAGGTCACGACTCTGGGGTGTGCTGAGGCTGAGGTTGGCATGGTGACGGTGACAGGCAGCCGGCCCACCTTCAAAGCTATGGCATTCTAGATTGAATTTCCAGCAAAAGCCCCCTTTGGCTGCTGGCTGCCCCGCCCCTCCCAGCTTCGTGCTCCCCCTCGGAGCCTGTGGCCCTGTCCTAACAGATTGTTTCACGCCTTTGAAGTGCCGAGGGAATCCGATTTGAGCTGGCTCTGCTAAATTGTTACACAGACAGTCTGCCTGCTGTGATCTAATCAGCCAATTGCACGCTGATGATTGTAATTGGATGAATTCCCTCGCAGGCTGTTAGGGAAGCAGGCAATGGCGGTTCGGGGAGGGTCACTAGGCCCCAGGGATGAAGACAAATGGAGAAATTACATGAGCAAGGGATGAAGATGAACGTGGTGATGAAGAGATGAAAGGAGGCTGTGTGGTGTCTCAATGGCCCATTAAGAGACGAGAGCTTGACAGGGGAAAAGGTAAAACAGCCCCGCTGTCAGAGGAGACACTTCAGCCCCTTCCAAAATGAAATTACACCTAGCTCGGTTCAAACCTGAACCCACGGAGAAACCAGAGATGGCCGAATCTGCATTTGCATGCTGGAGAAGCTGAAATTCGAAGCAAAACTAGTGATGGAAAAGTTTCTGGGTTGCTAGAAACCCGCGAGATGATCGATGTATGTTTTTCTCCTCCTATAGGCGGACCTTAGTGTCAACCTGCAGGATGACAGCAGCTCCTTCTACGGCGTTTCAAGCCAGTACGAGAGCTCCGAGAACATGATCATCACCTCATCCACCAAAGTCTGCTCCTTTGGTAAGCAGGTGGTGGAGAAAGTGGAGGTAAGAGAGTGTAAACGAAACATCATTTTATAATACCTCTGATGAGGAAAAACCTCCCGGCATGCTTCATCTGCCCTGAATGTGCCTAATTTGTCATTGTTTCCTGTAATTCCAACTAAACGTCAATGATTTTTTTTTTTTAATTACTCTTTGTGCCTCCAAGACACATTAAAACATGTTTCCTCGGAGACTGGTTTAAAGGAGTGGAAAATCTTAACATTAAGAGGTCACGACCTTTGTGTCACCCAGAGGAGTGACCAGTTTCTATGTGGGAGATGGATTCGAGTTAATCACTAATGATGAGTGTTCAGGAAACTGGCGTAATTTATGAAATTTGCCAAGCATGACTGTTAAGAAGAGACAGTAGTAGCCCTGCCTTCTTCCGCCGCTGATGGATTATACAATATAAACACATACACACATCCGTAGGTAAGGCCATTTGCTCCAGCAGGCCACATGATATTTAATGGCCTCATCATTTGATTACGGTTGTCACAAGAAATATGTTCGTTGTCATATCTGGCGTGCCATATGCTGCATTAGGTGTATAATATTACACAGATTACATCTTATTACATAGATATCCAATGTATATAATTGGGTTTTAGGGGAATATGTGTCCCCTGTTTTTTAGAATTTCATCCTTTTAATGTTTTTAAATGATCTTTGCATACCGTATACATATGTACTGGTATTGGATTTCATGCTTTCACGGTGTCTCGTCTCCACTCAGACAGAGTACGCGCGCTACGAGAACGGACGCTACATGTTTCGTATCCATCGTTCCCCTTTATGTGAATACATGATCAACTTCATCCACAAGCTGAAGCACCTGCCAGAGAAGTATATGATGAACAGCGTACTGGAGAACTTTACCATCCTGCAGGTATGCGTGGCAAAACCATAGAGCCACTGGAATACACACTGTGTGTGTGTGTGTGTGTGTGTGTGTTTATTTCCTGTTAACAAAGCAGCATCCACTCTGTTTTATTCTTAAGCTGGCACCTGTTGCTCTTTAACTGCAGTTGTGATACAGGATACTGGTCCATTTGTCCAGTTTGTGGTGTTTTCTTTGACTTTCAGGGTGTTTTTACAGGGATCCCACTATCGGAAACTGTGTCGAACAAGATTGCACCAGATTAGCATCTTTAAACATTTTCCTGGTTTCTTGTTCGTTCCACTGCTCGCTAGACTTTACTGAATGAGATGGTGTGTTCCTAAGAGGGCAAAGTGAACACAGAGGAGTGCGTCACCATAGTAACAAAGTGGTCCTCAACACAAGGGTTCAAAGACTTTGGTGTCCCTTCCATTGGCGGCTGCATTCCTACTTGCTCAGGGACAATGACTACATTCAGCCCACACTGACAGCTACAGGACAGCGTGTCATTAGGTTTCTCAATGGGCTGATTTAGGTCCTATTAACCATGAACTGCACACACACATTTACACAAACATATGTGCATGCAAATACACCGCAGATGTGTGCACTCCTAGCTGCTGCAAGATACTCAATCGATAGGCATCATGTAACAAATGGTAAATCCATGTGCTATATTTGCAGATACAAATTAGTTCTAGAATAATGGAACGCTCTGACCAGTGGTCAGCCACTCACAATTTATCATCCCTTGTTATACGGTATTAGCCCATAGCTCTGTAATAGGGAAAAAAAAAGAATAAATATTTTATTTATATAATATAATATTTTAGTTAAACTCCAAATTAAACTGCAAGAATCTTAAGTATTAACAAGACTCCTCTACTACTTTTGGTCAAATATGGAGGTTTTCTGCACACCATGTCTGAACAGGACATTTTGTGTTCGTCCACAGGTGGTGACGAACAGGGACACATTGGAGACCCTCTTGTGCATAGCTTATGTCTTTGAGGTGTCCACGAGCGAGCACGGGGCACAGCATCACATTTACAGACTAGTCAAAGACTGACGGTTGGATTTTACCTGCTCAGGACCCACTAAAGCACCTGAACGAGCAACAACTACTGTTACTGGACTACTTCACCGATGTGCTAACTCGTCAGGAGCTCAAAAACACCGCCACTACAGTGAACCGTGTGGTTTGGGGATTGTGCAAGCTGAAACTGGAAGTTGGAAGAAAACCCTATAACACTGTGGTCTTTATACCAAAGGAGCCAAAACATTAGCCAACAAGAACTGCATGAGAATGTTGTCAAGTAGTGGTGTTTTCATCTCATTTTACTAGTTTTGTTTGTTTTAATTTAGGTTCTTGTACCCACATGCATGTGCAGGGGATGTTTGCTGCAGAGTTGGGCTCTGCTAGGGCGCCATCTAGTGAGGACTATACAGTGGAAGAAAATTACAATGAGATTCCCTCGTTTGTACATCCATAAAATTATGTCTTTAGTGCCAAACTTCTGAGTTATTTGAGTAATTATGTACAGTGCCACAACTTATTATGTGAACAAAAGTTCGGAATTTGAGAATGATTTTTAAAATACTGTATTTTAATGTTTAATGTTCGGTGTCTCTTTTGTCTTACTGTTTTGAGCTAAAAAAAAAGTGATCGGACTGGAACAGATGACACATTATCACACGGCTAACATGAACAAGGTTCAGATCTGAAGGTTGCTGATAGAATTTGTTAAAAATGTAATGTGCCCTGAAGTGTCAGACAAAAATACAAGTGTTTCTTACGTACCTGCTGTTGCTGAGTCTTTTGCAGTTTGTTTTACTGTACATATGGTACAGTTTTGCAGCAATTAGTTCTTATTTAATGGAAAGGGTGTTTAAGAATGTGGATATATAGCTACGTTGATGGTTTCTGTGGATTGCATGTGTTTTTAAAAATGCAAAAACGGTTTCAGCGCGCTTGCTTATCTCACACAATGAATAATTGTTTTTAACGAACATCACTTGTAAATGATGCGTTTAGGCGAACGCATCGTTTTAATTGGCGAACACTGCCATCTAGTGGCGGATAGACTATATTACACGGCGTTCCAAGTCAGTGAATATAACACGCATTTTAGGCCGTTATGCTTCAGCTCCGAAGATAAAAGCTCTAAAACATGAACGCCACGTCGTTTGTCAGACCTTTATCCTTCCACTGACAGTGCTAATCCGCCATGTTTGTGTTTGTAATAGTGTTAATACACAAGAGAGTTCTTTTGACGGTAAACATAAGGTTTATGTGTATTGTTGTTGTTAAGGCGTAAAGCTGACAGATGGTGTTGAACTGTGATGAAGAGACAAGCACACGAATAATACAGTCAAAGGGGTGCAATAAATGCAAATCTTGTTGGCAAACGGCTTATTCTGATAATCCCATCTACTGGAAATTTGGCCTGATTGTGCGTTTTGGAACGTCGCTCTCGGGGGAGACGACCTTGCGGAACAGACTGCGTTCTGGCAAAAATAGAAACGAATTCCGTTTACCTCACGTAGGGTGCGGTCCCAGGATTAAATCTGAACCTGGAAGGTACCCCTCACCGTGAAGGTCTCCACCTCCTCAAGGTGCGTAGGACCAGCAGGACCAGAGCAGGCGCAGATCATGCCCACCAGCGCCAAAAGCGCGTCTGCACCTGATGTGGAATGAACATGGTTTGATTTAAATTGCGCGCCATGAAGGCTACATGGGGCTTTCTTACCGTCCTGGGTCTGCTGTGCCGCACCGAGGCGAGGTGCTCGCCGACTTCCTACTACAAGAACTGCTGGATTCGCCGCTTTCCCGGGATTTTCATCGACGTGGAGGAATCTCAGCGGAGAGGAGCGCAGCTGCTGAAGCATTACCAGGAGGAGAGCGCGCTCAAATGCAGCCGCACCTGCTGCCTCACTAGGAACTGTGAGTTGGTTTCTTTTACATCACTAAAAACAAAACAGTCCCAAACGATCCATCAAATCCACTTTCGCTATGAACTTGACATTTTCTCTTGCAGTTTCCTGTAATCTGGCCATTTTTCACTATGACACCTCTCAGGACAACGTGAATTGCTTCCACCTGCACTGTCCAACCCTGGAGAGCTGCATTCTCAGCCACAGAGTCAACGTTGTCCTCTACAACATCACTAAAGTTAAGTGTCCTAAGGCTCGGGATGACTCCCCCGACCATCTTTGTGTCAACACTGTCAGTTTGCAGTCACTATTTAAGCTTCATTATGACAGAGGATGCACACAAACATTTTGTCTGTAACTGTGTCACTTCTAGTAATTTTAAATTAAAAATTAGGTATTTATTAACAAATTAACAAAATACTTTTTTAGAGCTAATTATATATCAATTTCTGTGTCTCGTTCTAAAACCCTTTGTCACAATGCACTATGAAATGTGTAGTACTGAAGACACTCCTAACCATTTGTGTTAACGTTCAGGCCGTCAGGTGAGCGGAGTAATGATTTGGGGAGTTCTTCCCTCCCACCAGGTGTGGATCCTGACCTGCTGGTGTTTGGGAAATACTTCACCTCCAACGTGCGTGTTTTACCGCACCACTACAGTCGAGTCAACGCCTCAGAGCCGCTGCCGCCGGACAAACGCCAGTTTATTCACCCACCTCCACCTGCTCTACCCCCCCTGACCACACCCCCAGTGGAGCCCCACGGTACAGGCAGCGGCGTGGGCTCCGACTCCACCTCCACCCTGACTCTGCACGCCACCGCTCAGCTTCCCACCAACATGGCCTCCCTGACTTCCTCCTTAAAACCGCCCCAGTCTTCCTCAGAAGAGGGTGCAGAAAGGAGCCCAACCACACCCACCGCTGCTCCGGCCTTCAGCTCCGCAGCGCCGCCTTCATCCAGCGCAGGAACAACCACGGACCCTCCAAATCCCAACGCCAACGCCGCCTTTTCTCCTACGGCCGCACGCCATTCCGCATCCCCCTCTTACCGTCACTACACCCCCACCCCCCAACCCGCCACAACTCTGGAGGGGAGCGAGCACTCCCCCAGTGACACAGAGGGCAGCGTGGGGAAGGACCCCACGGCCGGGGGCGAGGGAGGGCAGGCTGAAGAGGACCCCGTGGGGGGCTTCGGTCCGGGGTGGCCCGTAGCCGCTCACTCCCTGATGGTGGCGGTGGCGGTTTGCATCACGGTGCTGCTGTGCTGCTGCTGCTCCTTTCTGTCTCTCGTGAGCTGGAAGGGTCAAAGGAGGAGGACGGGCCGCTACCGAACGCCCCAGGGAGAGAGGAGAGGCTCCATGCGTCTGATTAAATACGTACTAGTCGGAGAAAACACAGAGATGTAAAGGATGTGTCCTTCGACGAAGACCACCAGAAGTCAGAGACAATAAACCTCATTTAGAGTCTACACAATTTTTGTGCTAAATATTAAATTCTGGGCACTAGATGACTTTAATATAATTAACCAACATAGTCGCCGTAGTTGTAAAGCCAAAAACGACTTTGGGTTCATGAGGGAAATTCCACAGTGTAGACTGCAGTTATTAGACACCTCTAAATGAGACGTGGCAGAAAACAGCTGTTTGAGAGGGTGATAAGGCAACTTTAATCATTAAAGAAGACATGCCTGTCAATTTTTTGCAACATAAATACGTGACCTGTGGAAATCTCGATTCGGAACTTGCAGCGTCGGCGACCCGTCGTTTCGGTCATCGCCTCCGTGGCCATCACAAGCTGAGGACTTTCTTGACGGCCTCTTTGTACTGCGTCATGGTGTCCTCGTTCTCGCCCTCGTTCTTTAACCTGGTCACAGAGTTCCTGTATTCCTGCACCTCTCTTCTTCCCAGCAGCTGCTCTCTCACTTCTTCCCCTTCCTCCTCACCAGCAGCTTTCATGCGCGCCAACAGGTCCAGCACGTTCCTCTGAGAAGGGCTGTCCTCCCAGCAGTACTCCTCCATGTCTGCCACCGTCTTCTCAGCCTCCCAGGCCTCCGTTTTCTAAACCAACAAAGGCAGCACACGGAAGACACCTGGTTCATTTGGGACCTAAATTAAAAAGACTTATAAAAAAAAAAGACCATTGCACTTTATGGCACCAGATCTGAAATAGAGGCCTTGGCACACACGCCTCAGCCCTTCTTTGATGCTCCTTTCACAGAGTTAATATTTCTCCATATGCACGTCTCCGTCTGCGGTCTGTCTGTCATCGCGTTCCCATGAGAACAACAGGCTGCATTGTGCTGCGCAGCTTTAAAACCGCGGCAGCGGCGGACCCGTAGCTCCCCTCTTCCCCCAGGTGTGCGAGGTCAGTGACCATCGTTACTGACCCACGCATCAGATTTGCGCGGAACGGAACGGTTCCATAGAACCAACGCTGGGCAGACCGCCTCTAGTGGACAGCTGCAGTACTAACAGACAGCGGCTAGGCTAGGCCTGCTTTAGCGTGCGTTATAATTAGGAGAGAGGGTCTGTCTCCGGAGCGGGGAGATAAAATCGCCGCTGCGAACGCAAACAAATGGGCTCTTTGTCGGCTTGCGTTACAACCTGAACAGCACGCCGCTCTCACAGCTTTCACAAGGCCTCCAGACGAGCACTGTGCGCTCCATTGTGTGTCCAAAGAGGCAGCAGACGGTGTTCAGCTTCCTGGCTCAGACACCTTACCAGAGATGCTTGTTTTTTTTTTTTTTTTTCCCTGGGAAAAAGCTCCTGAAGGGCCAAAGTTGCGTGACAGGGTGAGCCATTTTTCCAGATTTCTCTAATGTGTCACGGATTGCTTGATGTGAATGAGTTTCGAGGTCAACACCCGATAGCGGGGTCTGTTTTCCCTCCATCTATGGGGAAATGTCAAGCGGACAATGCTGCTGTTTGCCATCCAGCTGCCCATTTGAGTCCGATACCTCCCTAATGGGCTCAGTGTCTCACATCACAGAACAAGATAGACAAGATCTGCCCTGGTAAAAAGCCGCGGTGCCATGTCACCAGCCGCATGGAAACACCATGAAAGATGCTTTTAAATATAGTTCCGTACAACTTTTTAATAGAACTGATCACAAATTTAATTACAAAAACCTTAATATCTATATGATGGGATGTCTCTGCTCGAAACATGCAGAAAAGAAAGAGGACGTCCTCATTACTCACCCATGACTCATGGTAAAGGACAGTCAGCAGGTACATGGCGTGATCCAGATTCTGCTGCCGCAAAGGGCATCTAAGCGGACGGTGGTGGAAAACATGGGAACGTTACAGGCATTTGTTTACCAATCTGGTAAATCAGGAGGAGGAGGAAGCTTTTACCTGTCCGCCTTGATGGTGAGGACGTCGGTATCTTTGCTGTACCGCTCTCCGACAAGTTTGATCATTTTCTTGCGCGCGTGGTCGTCCAGGTTCAGACTGGACAGCTTTACCTGTCAACACAACACAGTGGGTCACATGCAGACCAAGAAAAACTCTTCAGGGTTAGGGTATGTGTGGTTTTATGTATTTAATCAAATGAAACCACAGTGTAAATTGTTTTATGATATTCAGAGCTCTGAGCGATTATCAAACACTGAACTTTTTACAGATGACCTCAGAGCCAGCATTGCAGCCAAGAATAACCTTTAAGCCCCTTGCACAAAGAAGAGATGGAAACAGATTATTGCTTGATTGCATCGTGTTTAAGGCTCGGACTTAAACCTTTTGTCGAAAGCAACAAAAGGAATTTGAGCGAAATAAGAAAACTACACGTGAATATAATATTCGATGGAAATATTCACATTTCTCCCCGTCTCTGAGTCTATATCAGGTCAGGGGCAAACTATTTGTTGTTGTTGTTTTTTTTTAAATCTATTTATCACTCTGTTTCTTCCTAAAGAGATCAAATATCTGCATGGCAAATCTGAGCCATTTGTTTTCGCTGAACTAAAATTTGGGTCTCGCGTGAAACTGTGTTTAAGATTTGCCCTCCAAGCTTTCTGCCTAATCCACCTGGATTAATGTCTCAATAATTCCCACCATCTGATATAATCTAAGGCAAAGTGTCAGTGGAGCAGATGGTTGAGTGATCCATGGTTAAAATACCCCAAATGCAGCAGAGAAACACTTGGAAAATAGCTGACCCTGCTCATGCTGTACATGTTTTAAAATGATTTCATTCTCAAATGTTTATAAATTATACCAAGGAAAGATTTAATAACATTATAATCTAACTCAATAATTAACAGAAGCAACAAAGTGAGTTGTATTACAGATATTGAAATTATTGTAAATGTATTCCCATTCTGTTTTTATTTAATTAAAGCTGTAAATGTAAAAAAGATGATAATTTCAGTAAATATAAATAAATAGCCTAATGTGTGCATAAATACAAATTCCAAATAATTTGAGATTATTGAGATTGAAGATTTTGCAAACTGGTTAATAACATAGTTGTTTTAAACCCAGCATTTGAAGCTATCTATCTATTTATCTATCTATGATTAGTTAGAACACGCTTTAAGGCAAATTCATTCTTTAACGTCATAATCTTTCTGTAGACACGATGGTTGGCTCTGGTCACATGACAGCGATTGTATCTCATCTCTCATGTCTGAAGGTGATTACGTGTCTGTAAATCTCTAACCTCATTACACACAGAGGCCAAGATAAATGGAAGAACAATAGGTCAAAACCCTCTGATGGAAAAATAAATAAACAGCAAAGCAAAGAGACTTACCTTAAGGTGGACAATACGAGCCGATGGATTTCTGAGCGACGGGCCGGCGAAGACGTAATCCGTGGTCGTCGTTTTAATGGGGAAGTGCTCGTCACATTTGGTGTCCGTGTCCAAAGCAGAGGGCCACTCTGTGCAGAATGCTGACAGTGGAGATAGATATTTTTAAACCTACGAGGAAGCCTTAAGCTGACCTATATTTGCAAACAATATTGTCATTTTTTTAATGATCAAATAAGAGTATTACGTTTCAGCGCTTCACAGTGTTTCTTGATGGCCGCTGGCGTCAAAATGCAGAAAATTAGGAATCTGAAATGATGTGCAGCAGTGTGAATAGAAGGATCAAATAAACTGCAAAGGATCTTTGCAATCAGTTGCAAGCAAAAGCTGGGAATTAAGGAAAAATACGAATAAACCACCATTCCGGCAAAGATGAGACCTGCATAGCAATTGAAGCTCCTGTGGGAAAGCAAAGCTAAAAATTAACGCCGTTATGCTGCAAGGCAGAGCTCCAAATGGTGAATGTGAAAGTGACTCAGGTCCAGATGAAGCAGATTTAGTCTGGACACATCAACTCAGTAATCCGGGCACAGACGCAGAACTACATAAAACCAGAGAAAAAACCAGTGCCACCGTCCCACAAACAACTAGTCCTCGTAAATACAGGCTGGACACAACTGCACTAACCACAGCCACTATAGGATCACAAAATTACTTCTGTTGTTGGTATTTATTTATAGTCCTCAAGTGGAAAGGTGATTTTGCTTCTAGTACTTTTTTTCTAAAACTGTTTGCATGTTTGTGAAAATTGTTATTCCTTATCTGTTCATATGGTAATAATGGGATCTGACCTTTATCAGCTCCAGGTTGCCCTTCTTCCCTGGTGGAACGCCACCTTTCACAGGGTATCCCATCCTCACGGGCAGGGGGACAGCGTTGGGTCTGAAGGAGGCTGCCGATGGATACACCGCAGTCCAGTCCTGATCAGCTGCCATCTTCTCCGTCCTGGGGTCTCCTTCCTGTGAAAAAAGAAATATTCTCTCAAGTTTGCCTCCATTTGACACAAACTAACAACATAAGCACTCGTTTGAATGAAAGGGTGCCTTTAAAGTCTGCTGTTTACCTCTCTCTTGGGCTTTCTAGCAACAAGACCTCGCTCATTCCTTTCAGGATGACCTATAATTGAAACAAATTCCACACATACATTTTTTTTTAACTTTTCATAAACCCAATGATGTCTTTGAAGGTCAGATTAGGTACTTGCTAGCCCACTGTGATTGTTTCTGTGGAGTAATAAGCGCCTGGTCGTAACAGAAATTGAGATTTGCCAGCTTTTAAAATATGCTGCTGTCAAAGGTCGCAATCGACTCTTAGCTCCGTTCAGTTAGCTTAGCATGTACCTGCGACGCTGTGATTAAGTATGAACGATAGTAATCGAAGTCACTTACCTTTATTATTACTTGAAGCATTTGCAGACAAACCAGTTATGTATCTGGCCCTGTTGACAGCTTTGTGAAGCCCAAGAACAGACATATTTACTCGACCCAGGGACCGGATTGACTTACTCGTGTGCGAAGCCATGATTTTTTCAAAATGAGTACGGAAGGCGGTGAAGGACAAAATACTGGAATTGCCAAACGTTCGGTAACGTCTCCTATAGGAGACAGGTGTTCTTAGTGGCGTTCGACGGACCCTGCAGAAATATAACTAATTATAGTAAATATTCTTCTAATATGATAACGTTAACAAAAGAATCCAACACGTTTGTCGACGACATGTTGTGATTAATGCGATTCAGTGTGAACCAAAAGCAGATGTTCCTATTACCGGTTAGTGCGCTCCGTGAAGGACGTGGTGTGTTAAAACCGCTAAAAAAAAAATGAGGGTCAGTATAATGTTTAAAAAAGTACTTTTGTGAAAGCGTTTGCTTCGAATGTTGTTTCAAAATTTAAATCCGTGCGTTAAATGACACAGCTACGGAACTGTATCACGAAAACTATAAATGCCAGTTTCTAAATTGGTCAAAAAGGAAAAAAGCGCAAAAGGTCTTCCTGTCTTGACTCATGCTGCACAACCTGGCTGTAGATCTGCACCACTTGCAGGATTAAAAGGTTAGGGCTGCTTGTCGCCATAGTTTGTAACGCAAGTTTACCCATGAACGCATCATCCGCCGGCACAAGCAGCGATGCTCTTCAAAGCGACGGGTCCCGCAGGCTGCGAGCGCTGCACACACTAATCTTTCACAGCGTTTGTCGACGTTATTCAACCTCTGGAATATCCTTCCCATCGTCCCAATTTTTAGCGATTTGTTGTCGGATCTTTTTCTTCGTAACATTCAAACCCCGAACTTGCGAGGAATCCAGTTCGCATAAACTGTTACTTCTGCCAACAACTGCGGGTTTGTTTATGGAGTTAATGGTAAGTTGATTTATTTTTTCTTTATTTTTGGACCACATCTGAATGTGTGTTGAAGTAATAGCTCTACATTCTGCTTCAAATGAAAATAACAATAAAATTGCGATAAAAATAATAGTTGAATACAAATTGGGTTCGAAAGAGATTTAGTGAATGCCATTTTATTCATTTAATTACAATCCTATTGTCAATTGAGCTTAAAGTAAAATCATACACTACTTTGTAACCAGAGGGTCCCCAGAAGCATGTTTGACAGTCCATTGTGTATCTGCAATTGTGTAATTTTAAAGGTAGAAACTCAATCTGCAGGCAGGGAGCAGCATGTGGTCCCTGTCATCAGTTCATCCGCAGCTGGTGACAGATACTGACCCAGGCTGCTGCTTCATATGATCCCACCTCTTTTGTCCCATCAGACTTTTTTTTTCCCAATCCTTTTAGGTATCATCCATCACATCGTGCCTGATATGAACCAGCCAATTCAACTGACTAATTAAATTCACAAAAGTCAACAACATATTGAATTTTTTTTTTTTTTTTTAAATCTGGCCTTACATCCTGTCTACAAGAGTGTTATCAGAGATTTTTTCCTGCTGCTGGGTTAAACACATTATTATTATTATTATTTTATTTTATTTTTTACAATTATTTTTTATTTGGTTATGACCACATAAGATGTGCTATGTTTGTAACAGCATAAAATGTGTTGTAGCGTGACACAATAGATGATGTTCTTCTAATGTCAGAACATGCTGAACATTTCACCTTTTCCATATGGATATTTAAACCGTAAGAAAAAATCCAGCAGTGCACATTTTTCCATGAATAAATGCTCAGCGGAAGTACATTTAAGTTCTGACCTTTTCATATGATCCTTTCATAGGATCTGGGTCTATATTTCCTGCACTATTCTAAAAGGGTCATCAGTCCCAGTGTCATCATCACTGTACTTTTTATTTTTTTTGCCATCATTCTATCATTTTATTTCAAATATACTTAGCATTACAGTAGTTTGTCTCTTACTTATCTTGTTCTGTAACTCATAGGTGCGTGCCAAGCAAGTGGTCATATCACACTATCTTTGTTGCTTAGGTCACTTCTTCCACTGCCGGTATGGAGACGGATTCAGCACGGCAGAGTCTCTTCTACAGTGGATAGCCAGCCATGCCCAGCTAGGCCCTCATCCTGGTGGCTTATACCCATCTGCCAGACCCTTGGTCACATCCTCCAGGGCATCTGAGTCCCTCTTACTGCTTCCTCTCTTTGTTGGACCGATCTGCAGGACATCATGGGAGAAAGGCGCACGCGGTCCTTTCACACTACCTGCCACGTGCAGCGTGACTACGGCAGCAGGATGGCAAGCTCGTTTATAGGTTGGAGGCCCAATGGATATGCCAGTACAAGCCTGACCCTGGATCAAGACCTGGATGTTGTCCTTGCGGCATCCACTGGCACTTCAAATATTAGCTCCACTCTGCTGTCCCCTGCTTCAAACAGAAGCCACTATTCTCCTGTTTCAATGGAACTGGACCCAACAGGTGTGAATAATGGATCAGGCATTCCCTGCTGTCCGACAGCGGACACAAAGGACCCAGCACCAAAGACCATACATAGCCAACCCTCTATCACCTCTATCCCTCCACCTCTCCCTCTTTCAAGCTGGCTGCATAATCACCAGAAGGATTTCCAGAGCCCGTACATCAAGACTAGCATGCAGGGGGATGTTTACAACTTTTTAGAGAGACCTGCTGGACTGAAATGCTTCCTGTATCACTTCCTCGTGTGAGTACCTGTGGGGTTTTCCGCATACAGATATCAGTGCTACCAGTAGATCGAAACTTTGTTGCGTCCAAGCCATTATATAGATGTATACATGCATGCATCAGTGGTGGGAACAAATCAGTGAGTTCACTTCAATCTTTATCTCTGGTTCTCGGGGTTGTCTTTTCCCAACTGCCTCTTTTAATATTTTAATCTAATTCTCCTGCTTCCAGTGTAAGGTTCCTAGTAACAAAAGGTGGCTGTGTGAAGTGTTGTAAGATTAATTAAAGAAGCAGATCATTGACATCTGGTGAACCAAAACCTCTGGCTCTGACCAGACTTTTCTATTCGACACCTCCAAACTTCAGTCAACAACCTCAGCAGTCTCATGAATGAAACATGGAATTGCCTAGTTGAGGCTGCTCCGCTGACCTGTCAGGAGATCTTAGTGACCTAGAGCTGGCCCAGATCGTCTTTTATTTGTGACACTATGTCTCTGTTGGTGGCACCTTCTCGCAAAACAATAAAGTGTTTCGCAGAGAAATACCTCTTTCCCCCTGAATCTATTCTGACGGAAGAATCCCATATTTTCGCAGTCAGAACTAATTCCACGGCCAATAGATTTAGGCCAGATTAGAAAAAATATGAATGACAATAATAGAAGAATGAGAGAGGAGGATTCTGAAATCTGAAATCCTCTACCCACTCTTGAATGGAATTTCACAAAATGCATTCTCAACTGTAGAGTGTGTGTTAATGTAAATCAGAACACAACAAACTCCAAATGCTTGGTAATATTAGTCTTAACACAGATTATGACTTTCATAGGCAATAAACATAATAGCTGAAGACATGAGGAGAAACATACGCATCCAGGAATAGAGAAAACAACTCTGGGAGCATGATGTTGAAGTTAGGCCACATCTTGATTTTACTTCCTGTGAAATACAAATAATTTAAGTAAATATATGATCAGAAATAAACTCTTAATGATTTGGGTGTCAGACCACATGAAACCATTTTTAATCAAATCAGTGATGAGTGATAATAGAGGCTCTGGTGTCATCCCCTCACAGAGGGAGAACCTGAGCCCATACTCTGGCCTTCATTTAAAATTAAACCCTCTGTCACATCTACGGTGATGCTCCTTTAAGTAACTTTTACTTGGTGATGGATAGTGTTCTTCTCACGGAGGTGAAGCGTTGCAGAGCCGCCTCACCCACTTCTAACTTTCTCAGCACATCACTGCCTCCTTTAAATCATCCAGCAGCAGGAGGGTAAAGTAGGCACAGATGTGCCTCTATCCGAATACAAATGTGCCAATGCTTGGATGGAATAGACTACAAATGAAGAGAGCCACTCAATCACATTGGCTCAAGCAAGCTTATATGTCATTCATTACCCCATCTGGCTGCTTCGGAGCATCTGTCCAACGGAGGTGGCACCACTGCTCACCACTGTATTTTTACATCCCATACTTTCATACCCATGAAGAGCAGACAGCAACAGTAGGTAGAAATCCTCTGGAGTCCAGACAGCATATGATAAGTGTCCTAAAAGAGTCTTACGCAATCGGACGCATACTCACTCGCACTCAGACAACCTGGTGCAACGGGTCCCCTCACGTTTTTGCCACTCCCACTCTGTCTTTTACATAACAAAGAGATGGAACATTTATGCCCCTCTGAAATGCCCTTCTCATACAGCCAGCAGATTACCAGCAACCCTCCCATGTGCGTAATGTGAGAGTTCACTTTCTCACAGTGTCACGCAGCAGAAGTAAAAACATCAGTGCTCACTGGAAGGAACCGGCACCTCTGGCCCCGTGAAGCAAGAGACCAGATGTTGCCTGAAATCCTTGATTTTGCGCAGCATGTCGTATCTGGACAGATTATCGAAATAGCTATAGAGAATCCCACCATAAAGGGCAGAAAAGGAAACCTCCTGCTGGATATCTGCTTACAGGAGATTACAGTCTGGATGAAACGCACCATGTGGGTTTGTTTCATTCCTCCCAGCGCTGGGAAATGTTTTGTATGTGACCGGCAATATAAAAAAAGAGAGATTTGTTTTTCCTTTTTTGGCCAAAAATGAAAACATTTTTTTGCATATTGTCAGAAAATTTGTTGTTTTTTTCTCCCCTCCCCCCCCTTAAAAAAAGCGATCAGAATTGTACATTATTTCTGTAAAGCCAGTGGAGAACTTGCACAGATAAGCTTTGGGCGAAAGATAGGAAGGCTACAATGTGTTCTGTTCAAAAAAGAGATGTTTAGAATGACCCAAATGTATGATAATTTATCTCTATAATAATTGTCTAGCCAGAGCTTAGACTCACTTCCAACTCTTTTACGGACAAGATGAAAACTTGGCTGGGATGGAATATCCATGTTTGCAAATGGTGACTGATGTGGTGTAATCCACCCTAAGCTCCTCCGTGGATGGGATGCCAACATGCTTACATTTTAGTGTCGAGGGCAAAGCTTTAATCAGTTAGTCAGACATTAAGGCAGACGTTGACTCTGGTTGAGAAGAGAGGCGGTGTGGACTTAATCTACCAGTTTTCTAAATGTTGCCCTGCCAGTCTGTACGGTGATTCTGCAGTGCATCTGCAGCAGCCCGAAATAAGAGACAGATATCGTATCATGCTTTGGGAGTTAAAGCAGTAGATTATGTGAGGACCTCTGTGTCTTACAGGGGAGTGATATTATTCATGCTGATCCGAATAAGATAATCTGTAAAATGTGAATCCTATGTTGGATTTTGTAAGGGTTTTTTTTCATCATATGGGACGATCAAAGGGTGGCACGGTGGGGCAGTGGGTGTAGTAATGTCACCTTTCTCCTACAATCCACAGATTTTGGGGGGAATTAGCAACTCTAGATCAAACCTTAGGTGGGATTGTGTGTGTATATCTTAGCCCTGCAGTGAGTTTGTAGGAAAAACTGCCTCTTGCCTGAAGGCAGCTGGAAAAGGCTGCACCCTCCACGGCTCCCCCCTTAAGGGTAAAAGTGGTAGTTGATGAATGGATGGATGGGATAAACAAAAAAAGCAGTATTTAAGAAAATTCCTTTCCTCCGAGGCCACTTTTTGAACTTAACCTGTGTCATGTTAAAAGTTAAGAGTGAGATAAGATCATGGCAAAGGTCAAGTGAGTGGGAGTTAAGGGCTTTGCTTTGATCTGGTCACTTTCCTTTGACTGTCTTCCTCTTGTAGTCGCCTCAGCAGTTTTGTCGCTTTTGTGCTGTGGCGCGGTGGAAAGATTCATGTGAGTGTGCGTGTGTTTGTCCAACAGTAATCCTCAGGGACTAAAACCACTGTCCCATCTGGCTGATGTGTCATAGTCTGTGGTAGGGAATCCTTCTTTAGGAGACTTCATCACCCTCATTTGCACTCCTAAGATGAGGGAAGTTGGAAGTTATTTATGTAACACCATTCTTCTTTTCTTATCTAACATGTTTTTCTACGGTGGTAGTCTAAAACGTGGCTTCAGGTAATCCATCTCTCTCCACACCCACGTTTGGGTGTACAGGTGTCTTTTATATATTTGCTGCACTGTGTTGTTTTTTTGAATGGATTGCTATAAACAGCAGGAGTTTATATAACCCATCCCACCATATGGCTTTTAATCCATCTTGTAGAACACAAGATGTACTCATCATGTGTTTTAAAAGTGACACCAGACATTGGGATGGTACATGTAAACACTCATACTGTCGTATACCGCGTGTTTGGAAATATGCAGGAACAAGGATTATTTATGGTTATGGTGCCTCTGGTCATAATCCCACACTGTCAGGAAATAATAGACAAAGCCCCCCGTGACCCTCTTTTAAAACCTAAAATGAAAAAAGAAATACGCATGCATTGGTTGTACTTTCAATTCAAAAAGAAAGCAAAGTAATTTGTGACTAAGGTGGCCCGTTGTTAATGTTTAAAGGTTCAAACCAGCTATCTTGATTTGATTAGTCTGAAATAATTTTTAAAAAAAGGTAATTCACAGAAGAAAAAAAACATTAACCCAATTGTCATGCTGACAATATATATGTTATAGTTTCAAGATAGGGTAGAGTTAATGGGCTCAAATGAAAGATATTTATAGTTTAAATGAAAATTATTTCTAGAGAATTAAGACTAAGATGGTGCCATATAGCAAAAAACAAAAAAAAGTGTTTTCTTCCTGATCTTGTTGCTTTGTTCCCAACATGAATTTGCTCTGGCCCACTGTCGATCCTGCTCTTTCCAATTTTCTCCATTTACCGTCATTCACACACGCTCGTAATAGATGTTCAAACCTACGAGGCTATTTTCGTAGGCTATGTATATACACTGACAGATGGACCATCTTGTCGGAATGTTTCACCGTTGCTATGAGACGTGTTGGAAACACCATGTCAGCTGCTAATACAAGCAGATTGATGGCAAAAAGAAACAAATAGAGGGAGAACCTTGAAATTATCATTAGACAAACGAATTTACTAACTGGTTCATAGATAACTCTGCTGCCTTTTGCATTTCAGTATCACATTTTACTGTTGCTGCTTCACAAAAGTGATCTTTGAACTTTTGACTTTAGGGCCAGAAAATTGAAATGTCTCAGTTATTATATTTATATCTACATATATATATGATTTTTTGTTATTTTGTCCGACTGACTAAACGTTTGTTCTCTTTACACAGCTTCCTCATGGTCCTGGTGTGTCTGATCTTCAGTGTTCTGTCCACTATAGAGCAATATGCAGACTTTGCCACTGGAACCCTCTTCTGGATGGTAAATAGTTTGATTGACATTAAGCAAAAATACTTTACTCAGCATAGTGTTTTATTGTTTTGTTTTATTGTTTTGGTTTCATTTCAGTGTTCTCTAAAATTTGTGGACCTTTTTTTTATGCCCTGCAGTACCCACAAATAGCCACACGGTGGCGACATGAGATCTAATCTGGCAGGGGTTGCACTTTTAAAAAGTTCAAAAAGCCATCTCATTGATATTAAGAAACACACTGACGAATATTGATAGTGTGCTTTACATTATTAACAGCATTATTGACACAGGAATGGCCAGGACCCCATGACCTTTTGGTGGATCACCACTGCAACAGTTATGCTGTTATTTGGCTCTGTACAGAGTGTTCTTGCTTATTTTTGCTGATGAATTGATTTTTTTCCCCCTGTGGCTTTTTAAGCCATTTAAGCTGCTAAATGATGCAATAAATCCAGGGATTACAACAGGTAAAGTAAATTATGGCTCCCGTTTGGAAACCCTACAAAGAAAGTGTAGGTCGTCTGTCTCCGTCTCACATGCTGTGAGTATGAATACACACATAGCGTCTGTGTACCCACGCACAGTTTACACAGACATTTATAAAAAGCCTACGCATACACATCTATTCAAATACACATGCAATCACACAATACACACGTGGATACCCTCCCGAGTCCAAGGACACGCAGAGGACAGTGGACACTGTGTTCTGTAGACTTTTGGCTGGTGCCCGCTGAGGGCCTAATTTCATGGTTACTCATTTATTTTTACCCAGGAAGACCCAAAGTCTGGCTGGTATTATTGTTTCGGCTGTTTCGATGTCAACTTTTTAGTCTCCCATGTTAAGTTTTTTTTAAAATTTTACTCAGTTATGCAGCTGCTTATCTGTAATCAATTTATAAAGATAAATTACTGCCCGTGTTTGTAGTTCCTGTAGACAAACACACTGTGTTATTTGTGCACCTGCCTGTGTGTTGGTGCATGTGTGTGTATTTGTAATACTAGTCCCAGTCCGATATTAATTTTGAGATAAGATAATAGCTTTGTGTGTGCATGCTGTGTTTTTTAGTCGTAAATATGTGGTGGCAGGAGCTATTCTTAGAAAGTTCAGGGTTAACTGGCATTGCTGAATCGCTGACTGCTTGCTTTGGAAGTCAGATGGGTGTCCTTGAGGATATTTGGCCTTCAGGGCAGCTGCCAAAGTAAATCCAGAATGCCAGCGTACACAACACGTGTTGCATGAATCTTCACTCTCGGTGAGATTTTTTAAATGTAATATTGCAGTGTTTCTTCTGGCTGCTGAGTGCGTGCAGGTGTGCGGCTATTCTACAGCATTAACTCACAACTGGAAGCCAGAAATGAATAAAACCCAAGTGTATGACAGTCAAGTTCAAGTGGAAAATACTATAAATCCAACTCCACCAACAGTCAGTGTAATACAATAACGTTAGGAATAAAACAAATAAGAAAAATTACAGGGCTTCACTAAGAGATCAAAATGCAATTGTGTGTTAAATAAATGGGCTTGAGATTATATGTATAATAATAATAGTCTGTGTTTTGACAGCGATTGTTGTAGTTTTTAGAGCTATGGTGGGATTGCAAAGATCTGATCATATTTTTGTCCGGCACAGTAATTCCTATCCAGAGCTTTTGGTGTGCCTCGTCTTTGTCCCACCAGATGAGATCATCACTGCTCAAACGTCTGTTTATCTATTTTCGGCAAACATCTGTCTGCGTGCGCATTTTAAAAACACCGCAGCATCTGTGCGACCCATTTCATGGAATTATCATAGCTAATCGCTTCAGTTTTACCAAAACTCTGCGCACCTATGACATCCAAATGTTACCCAGATGTCACAATGTGACCAAAGGTTTAATCATTTCTGTCGGAGATATTTTGCTCTGACTGTGCAGAGGTTTGCACGACTGCTTGCTTAACACCTCATTCTTTGTGTGAACTTTCAGCCAAAGCTAGGTGACACGTAGGCTGTTTTTGATAAATGACAACATCAAAAAGGTTCTGGCTGACTGCTGCTTGGTGCCAGATCTCTAAATGTCTGAGCAGATCTGTTTGTTCATGGATGGATAATTCAGAATATAGGAAGTGAAACATAATGGTAATTTATTCTGATTGTTTGAGGATGTTACAGGAATTGGTGGACCCATTTTGGCTGCTCCCAATTTTCAGTTCTGCCTCTTTATCTTTGTTTGGGTACAGGAATTCAAGGCCAGTCAACTCACGCATACGCTCTAAAGATGGTTATCTAATAAATATAGGCTTTATGAAAGCTAAGCTCACAATGACCTCACTGGTTTGAAGAGTCAAAGTTTAGCACGGCTAAACATACGCATGCAGGCATCCGCTGATATTGCAGTGATGCGTTTGCCAGGCAGAATGGTGTCGCCATGACTGACAGGTCATTGTTTTGGGGCTCAGCGGTGCTGTGTTATTGCAGCAGGGCTCATGGTATTAAGTTTCCTGTGAGGGGTGGTCAGGCGGCAGCCAGTTCAAGCAATCAGGGAGATGGCCACCCACTTGGCCCCGAGCTTTAACAGACAGTATGGTGGCTAAATATTATGCACACACGGTGGCCAGGAAAAGGATCTCAGTCAGGCAGCCTTAATTACTTCGCAGAGACACTCAAATCTACGTGCGTAATAAAAGGTATCATGGTGGAATGTGGATGGATTTTTAATAGATGTGTCTTTTATTAGGTGATTTCAGGATATCTACAGATGACGGTCGATCCTCCAGTGAGTTCAGTGTTAGCCAGAGACCTGTCGTAGTATCGCCTGTCATCAACTGTGTTATCAACCGCCATCTCTCCGCCTGAGAGGTTGGGTGAGGACCTGACTCCAGGACCTCCTCTCTGTCATTACCCTTTTATATCGCACTGTCAGTCCTGGCCATTGATTCTGATGACCTGAATGACTTGCACTGTATTTAATATAAGTTGTGCTTTTTTTTTTCCTTCTTAATCTCCCTTCTCTACAGGTGCATCCTCTCAATTTGAACGTGATCGGTTTCTGCACTAAATAAATGCAACCTCTGTTTTGTGTTTGGATTGTAATCTGCAGGAGATTGTGCTGGTGCTCTTCTTTGGCACGGAGTACGTGGTCCGGCTGTGGTCGGCAGGCTGCCGCAGCAAATATGCAGGCATCAAAGGGCGCCTTCGCTTTATCAGGAAGCCCATATCAATCATAGGTGCACCTGGCTTTTTCTTTTCCTTTAGTATCAAACAACTTACACCATCAATCGTGCCTGTTATCCATATTATCAACAAGCATTTTTAATCTACTTTCATTGAAACAGAAGTGATTATAACCCTGTTTTAATGTCTTCCTTACAGATTTGATAGTGGTCATCGCCTCAATCATTGTGCTGGGTGTGGGGTCTAATGGTCAGGTGTTTGCCACGTCTGCTATCAGGTAACATAACGGTGTTCTGATTTCATCGTTTAAACTGTAACATTCGGGATCAGGAGTGATGGCTTTCCCATTGTGCTTTCAGAGGCATACGTTTCCTCCAAATCCTGCGCATGCTCCATGTGGACCGCCAGGGAGGAACGTGGAGGCTTCTGGGATCTGTAGTGTTTATTCATCGCCAGGTAGGTTGGCCTGACGCCCGTAGTTTGTGGTCATATTCCAGTCTCCTGTACAGTGGTGAAAACAGCCACAGATTGCACATATAAGACAAGAAAAAAAGAATGAAAACAAGTTTAATTCAATAGGCTTCCATTTTTCTGTTGACAGATGAATGCTTTATCCGTCGGTGGTCTGTTCAGTGGATTTATACCAGCCTTTTCTCTCTCCTTTGAAAAGACGCAATATTGAATATAAGTTAAACGCGAGAAGTCTCACAAAGCGTAAACGTTCTTACTTAAACACTACTTTTTTTTCTCCTTCTCATATATTTACTGAATGTTTATTTTTCTCAGCCGATTGTTGGAAGTAATTAGATTTTTTTGGTAGCCAGGGTTCAAATGTCATCCTGACCCCTGACCTCTGACCTGGGCTTGTGAACCTCATATTTTGGTACAAAACTTTACTTTTGTACAAAAACATCCACAATTGAATTGGGCATTTAGAGCGAGTTTGTGCACTTTTTATTCCATTAATGGCTTATGTTTAGTCACCTAATTCTCCGAGTTTTCCACCTGCTCCTACTATCATTCATACATGATGTGTCAATCAATCTTACTTACTTTTTGTCAGTACTGTGCAGATTTTATCCCAGTGAACTATACTGCTAGCGCTATTATTCCTGCCTATTGTGGGTCCTTTTTTAATCCATCAATTTGTTGCTGTTAGTCACAATCATAATATGAATCCTACTTTGTACATTTATTTAATTAATTAGTCACTTTAGCTTTGATTGCCACATTACAACCACACTGTTGAGCATTTCACATTAACAACCGGATCAAAGCAAAAAAAGAAAATGTGTTTGGCTCGTCTGGTAATGTGGCCTCACGCACGATGAGGGCACTTATGCTCTTTTTTAGATTGTGATACATTGGCTGCCACATCTGTTAGTGCTGATCTCTCCCTGGTGTCTTTTCTGTGTAAAGAAAGCAAACTCAGCTTGCAATTTATAGTCAATAATAGCATGATCAATGCTGTTTTTTCAGCAACTGAGTCAGTTATTGAGAGTTTCTGGGGTTTGCTTATTTATATTTGAAGCTGTAAATAGTCAGAACTGTTGCCTGCATTTGTATGACGAGCAGGATAATGCTGCAGTTATGTGACCTTAATGGCTAATGTTTTTCTTTACTGTTTTTTTTTCTTTCAGGAGCTTATCACCACCCTATACATTGGCTTTCTTGGCCTCATCTTTTCGTCTTACTTTGTTTACCTGGCGGAGAAGGATGCTGTAGATGAGGAGGGGAAGACGGGCTTCTCCAGCTATGCTGATGCCCTGTGGTGGGGCGTGGTAAGACAGCAAACCTGGAAAGAATCATTTCATGCAAAAGTCTTTCACTGAGGTTTTGGTGCATGTCTCTGCAAGGATTCTTTTCTCCCCAATGCACATTTTTTGAGATCCTTGAGCACCAAATTTTCCCATCCTAGCCTACATACCTGAGAGGTCACGTCACATGCAAATTAAAAAGACCTGCAACAAACAACCTAGACAATGCATTCACAAGTGTGGCTGGGAGAAATGGAAATGACTGTATGGTCACACTGGTCGGATTGGCCACTGACCCACTTGAGGTTTTATTCTCCTCATCACATTTTCATGGGGCATTTATGTGTCGCCACCACCCTTAACCTTGAGTGTACTGATGTTTTCCATGCATTGATCTGGTTTTGCTTATTCCAGCCTGTGCAGAGGCTCACATTTGCAAAGTAGTTAATTAAAGGTCTGAACTGAAAGCGCAAAAAAATGAGAAACCTATGGCAGCCTTGTGCAGAGGATCAGTGCACCACAAAGAGATGGCAATAAACCATTCACCTCTGGGCACTTTGGCTGAAAGAACTTTTAGAGCGCCAATATAATGTGTCAGTTCCCTTAATTAAAACTTTAATTGTGGGATTACTACCTTTATGTAACAAGGGTTGGAGGGGTTGGGGGTGGGGGTCACAGCACGTCTCGCTGCTCTATTGAGAGCTGAAGAAAAGCTTTTATTTCTTGTTGCTCTGCTCAACACACTGAGAAAAGGAATCGAAGATGCATATGTGCACCTTTTTTGCTTATCTGAGACTGTAAACTTGAGAGTCATTATAATCCATGACAACAGAGCAATGTTCAGCCTTTTTTCAGCGTGTATTATTTTTGTTGCCGTAATGTTGCTGTGGGACACAGCTGGAGGAGAAACAGTTGCCATAGCCTTTCTCCCTCTTTCTTCCTCTTTCTTTTCCTCAGCTTTCATGCTGGTTTGGAAGCAAAATATCTTTAATTAGCTCACCTCATTGAAAACAATCAAAATTCATGTGCACATATGCAAGCAGATACATGCCATTATTCCCAGTGGCTTGAAAGACTACTTTTGTGACCTTTGTGATGGAAAGAGGAGCATTTGCCACACACAATCTGAATTAGAGAAGTGTTCTTGAGTTAGATCATTCCACCTTGATGCTCCAGAGGATATTATTTAGTCATCGGATTTGTGGAATTAATCCCTCACCACTCCACTCACCCTGCAACACGTACCCCTTCACACCCCTTTTCCTTCATTTTTTTTTTCCAGCCACCAAAGCTCTTTTCTGTATCTCACCTTACATCAGCCGCTTTGTGTTCATTCTCTGTGGGGGTTTAATGTAGAGATACCCCTCGGACACCCGCGCTAAGCCGAGTTTATTCTGAATGCATCAGGATTGGCTCAGCTTTCAGTGTGGGTCTACATGCAAATGCAAAGAGGTGTTTGCTTCCCTCCTCACTCAGTGGCACATTTCTACTCTGTATTATTAAGTGGGAATTGTGTTTGCTTTGAGAAGGAAAAGCCTAATGTGCTCTGGCAAACACCAGGAGTTGGATTTTGCAAAGATTTGAAATACAAAACTTGCATGCATGCTCCAGTTGTTACATTAGTATAAGTAAGAATAAAATAAAATGGGATTTTTGTGTGATTTGCTGTGCAATTATTTTGGTTTACACCAAACCTTATTGGCAACTTTGTCTGCAGGCTTTCTTTTTTAAATACTCTTCCAGTCCTGTTTTTTTTATTATTTTATCTAATGCATATTTGTTGTGTCATATTAGTGCATTACCTGGATTTATCAGATATACAGCATGATTTCAGTCTTTTGCATCTCAAATGAGGTTAAGTTAAGGATATTTCTGCTCTGTCTCTAGGTGACTGTCACCACTATCGGCTATGGAGACAAAATCCCTCAAACGTGGATTGGCAAGGCCATTGCTTCCTGCTTCAGTGTCTTTGCGATCTCCTTCTTTGCTCTACCAGCTGTAAATATAACGCTAAACAAACACGACCAGTGCAACTTTTTTATTTACCTTCTCACTAAGTCTTTTTTTTTTTGCTTTTAGGGCATCCTGGGCTCAGGCTTCGCCCTTAAAGTCCAACAGAAGCAGAGGCAGAAGCACTTTAACAGACAGATTCCTGCTGCAGCCTGTCTCATACAGGTACGCGTCAGTACGTTCGAGCTTTTAAAGATTGTGTGAGAATCCTTTCATCAGCAGTACTCGCTGCTCTTTTGGTAGGAGAAGGAGAAACACCACCTCATTTTCTGTTTATGACATCTGCACATTTTGCAATGCCCAGTCCCAGAGCAAACTGGTGCAGCCAGCTAAACCATTATCCTGACAAACCTGATATCCTGTGCATAGACTTGAAATTACGAGTTAATATTACAAAATGTCACCAGAACTGCAACTGCAGGACTATTAAAATGGTATAGAATAAAATCCAGGTCAGATGTGGCAGATCAAGACAACAGCAGCCTTAAAATACTTGGCCAGAAAATCTTTTCAATCTGATTCTTATTATTTTGAAAGGCGCACACTTTTTTTTTTCCCCCCCACATTTTGGCAGCATAAACATAAGTGAACTGGAAACTGAACAAAGACATTTTATTAGCAGTATTTGTTGTCTACAAACCCCTGCTAAGCCATTATAAGGTGTGACCCACGTGTCAAGCAGTAAGCCTAATGAATAGCTGTAGCGCACTGGTCCACAGGCATCTATGACATAAAAACCCCTAAAATAGCAAATACCCAGCTACGTAAACAAGCAAACTGGTGCCTTATACTGTCAAATGCACTCCACCAATAATCTTGGCACTTGGTATTAGTTCCTCTCGAAAGGCTACAATGGAAACTACAAATGATGTGCTTTGACCTGCGCTAATCCAATGCCCCCATTTTTCCAAATCAGACTCTTTGGAGGTGCTACGCAGCAGAGAAACCAGACGGCTGTGTTGCTACGTGGAAAATGTACGTTCTCACCCCAGAGGCTGTCGCCATGGCGGAATCTGACAATTCCAGTCCCAACATCAGGAAACTGAACCTATCGGTAAAAAAAACCAACTCTGCTTGAATTTTAAGCCAGTGTGGTCGAGAAGTTCATATTTTCAGTGCTTTCAAGTTACCATTGAGTCTTTTCTTAAAAACCACTCAGGAACCCTAAAATGTGAAGCAGGATTTTGACACGGATGGTTTGAATGTGACTATGTCCGTTTTGCCAATGTTTCCTTGCTTTTTTCCACCTCCTCCATTGTCAAACGCTCTTCTTTGTCTTTCCATCAAATGTGAAACTCCACCCAGGTGCTTTATAGCCACGTATTTGCTCGGGGTCTTTTTGAAAAGATAATGCACATAGGGAATAAACATGTCTGTCCTCATGTGGAACAATCCTTTGATATGAATGATTTGCATAACACGCGCTGCATCCAGTTCACCTTTCACAGCAATATTAGCTATGTTGCGCCCAGGCCGTACAGCGTAAAAAGGGCCAGTTAAGTTCCCACAAACGACCCACGCCACACATCACACACACACACACACACTCTCTCTGTGGGCCCCCTCAGGCCTGACTCCACCAGGATGACTCGAGGGCTTTGTCTCGGAGGGACAAAGACTCAGTCAGTTGAGATGATGTCACTGCCGCCTTTCTCATGGGAGTAAACCTTTGTCTAGCAGAACAACAACAAAAAAATCTTTGTGTAGCACTGAACCCACATGTACTGCCGAGAACGAGGACCGCTTCCGCTCTTTTCTGTTCCAGCATGTGACTTTCCCTTCTGACTTTCTGCTCCCTCCCCCTTTCTTTTCCCCTCCTTTTAAACCCCATGTTTTTTCTTTTTTTCTTTTTCATTTTAACTGTCTTTACTTCACTCTGGCCATTTCTATAGTGCGCTTCCCAAATATTTTTCCTCCTTTCTGCCCTCTTTTTTCCCTCTTAATTCAGTGTTTTTTTCCTTCTTCTTTCTCTTAATATCCTCCACAGTTTTTTTTATCCTTCCTTTTTTTAAACTCTTAAAGTTCTTTACGTTTCCTTTTTTCTTCTTTTCTCTTTTATTCTCTTCCAGCTTATTTCACCCGCCCCCTCTCTCCAACTAATGAGTCATTCAAACTTTGGGTATTTCTGTTGAACTGCTGGCCAACTGTCAGTGCCAAAAGTCTGATCCATTGAGTCCAAGTAATTGAGAGATTTTATAAAAGCGGAGTTCATGATGTTGGCGAGGGTTAGTGGGTCTAAGAATTAGAACGGAGGCTTAGGACTTATAACTGTGATCTCAAATTAAACATTAACTGATCATGTTAAGCACGCGAGCTGACAATATCATACACATTGTTGTGATTCTGCCAAAATTTTCTGTTTTTTTTTTTTAAAACAATGTATTCAAAGCTGGCTGATGATGTACAGATTAGGAAAGCTGTACGACAATGGACATGACCCTTTACTCCTTTAGGTGTGTGCCACCATTCAGCTGTTTTGAATGCACAGTCCTCGTCTACACCTGATGAGGTGCTTTTTTTCAGTGGAAAGTTGGAGGTTGGGGGAAGGTTTTTTTTTTCCAGCTAATTTTGATGAAAAGGCAATCTGCATGTTTTTTTTAAAGTCATAAATTTCCTGCAGTGGAAAAGAGACTGATAAATGAAAGTCAATGGTAGCACTAAAAGACATAGCTGTAAGATTACAAAAATAAAATACTCGGGTTCACAGAGACTCTCAACCATCTCCTGTGAGCAATTACATTTGTCTTACAGTATATTTATTTGTGGAGACCATGGCGCTGCCAACCTCTGAGCTGCAGCCATTTAGCTCCCCACCAATAACAGTATGCGAGGTGTGAGATTGCGACTATATAAACACAGCAAAGGCAAAGTTACATCGCTGTCACTTTATCTCTCCTCTGTTCCCATGGAGGCATGGGGAGTTGCAGCTCCGCATGTTAGTTTGACCAGGTTGAGGCTGAGCTATATATACACAGGAATGTGGTGAACTTTGGCAGGTTTCTGCAGAGATATGGGTGTGTTTATTTATGCTGTAGAACACAATCACCATTGAAAATAATTTAAAAAAATGGGTTGGAAATGCTCTTATTTCATCTCTTTACCTGGTTTGTGATGCTCTACTGTGGCTATGCCAACAAACTTGCGTACCTTTACCTTTTAATGAGTTCTCTGTTTGATCTCACCTCTGTAACTCTTGAGATTTGAGTGGGAACTGTAATTTTATGAGATGAAGAATCGGTCCAAATGAAATCCAGCCTTTGTTGCCACAACAGTGCCTGAGTGAAATTTGCAGAGTACATCAACCCCCTAGTGTAATCATGAGGTTCTCTCATTGCTCCTGTTCCTCTGTGTATTCAGAAAAGGATTTTAGAGAGAGTAAAGGGAACCGCGCCTTGAATATTTACACTGGATTCAGTATCTTCACGTTATTGAACATTTGCTTCAAAAATAAATGCTCGTTTAATTGCCCAATAATTAAATGTGGATTTGTGGGGTTTTTTTCTGTCAGAAAAGGGTACCCAAGAGAAGGTTGAAGTCCAGAGGAAACGGCGCTATGGGAGTAGCATCAGAGCGCGCTGTGTCCATCCCCCAGATCACCTATGATCATATTGATGACAAAGAGGAAAAGAAAGATGTCACGTTCTTTCAGGATGGGAAACGAGGAAGCGTTGAAGGTAATCTGATTACTGCATTATGTAGTGAGCATGCTGACATCATCACCGCGGTTATTTCCACTTGCTATGTACCCGACTGGAGTTCCACAAACGTCATCGCATACTTACTCTCTGAAAGAAAGCCCGCCAGTGCAACGCATGAAAAGTCTCAGCCCTGTTTCCAGTTCAGCTGACCTCATTTTACAACTTATTAAAAGACATTTTATTGTGACTCTGACACCTCAGAATGCCATGTTCTTTGAGCAGTGTGCTTTTTCATACACATTGAGGTCATTTGGCATTCAAGCATGTGTCACGCAGAGGACGTTCTGTACCTGTGACGAAACAAATGACGATAGTTGGGAAACCAGCCTTGTCCATTCCCCATGATACAGTTTGGTTTGTTGAAATTAAATATTAAATATAGCATAATAATGTAATGTCTTGGGAGGTCTTGAAATTCCCACAGACAGTTAAACATGGCTGTAGCTTGCAGCGTGAAGGGTATACATTTACTCTGGAAATATGATGCCTTTTGACTGGAAAATATGAATAGCATTAGAGAAGCAATAGGGGGTGTGTATATAATTTGCAGAGTCAAAATCTAAATCATATTGGTAGCATTTTCATATTTACATGCAGCTCCAATTGACTTTTGTGCAACCTGGTAGAACTGCTGAAGCTATCATGTAGATTCATTTGTCCAAATTGATACACAGGAAACAAAAGAGACAGAACTGTAAAAATGGAAATTTATGGCTTGCAGTCCACTGCTGTCCTTTCAATAGAAGCCATTACGAATTATAGGAGGAGCTGTTGGTTGCTTGCTTTCTCATTCTCACACAATAAACACAGCCCCTATCCCGATCCCCTTTAGACCATAGATGGCTACCAGGTGTCTTCTGATGACCAGATGGAAACTATTACATTCTCAGTGGTGATTAGAGGTCACAGTTACAAGTTCTTTACTGTTTCACTTGTCCCCTTTGCTGGCCACAAATGTTCATACATGGCTTAAGTGGAAAAACTTAAAAACAAGGTTTATTGAGCTTACAACTGGGAATGTCACCGTAAACCGCTTGACATGAAGCAGTATTACGATGAACACACAAGGGCCGAGGTGAGGATAGTATGAAAAAAAAACGAGGGTGCTGATTTCAGATGGTTATAAAAGTTGACTTGTCTGTAATGGCTGCCAGAACCTGTACAGAAAACAGTACAACAACTTACTTCTTGTCAGTGCCTTTTCATTCCGCTTAAGATTAATGGCTGATCAGTTGGTTGTGGTGAGGACTCGACTTCCTGTGTTAAAAGCCATCCCTCCAAATGAATTGACCCAGGCTGCAGGTTAATAAATGGACTTTATGAGTTTTTCCTGTCAGGGCATGAAAGGATCTTGACATAAACTGGGTGACATAAACTTGACATCAAGGCAGTCCATCGTGACTAGAGCAACCACTTATGAGTGGAAAAGCTTCCCACTTAATTGGGCACATCTCACATAAAGGAAAACAACATATGCCTCAGTAAAAATGTGTCTTAAACAAACCTTTTATCTGTTTTCATGTTGGCATATGTGCAAACCATTAAAAAGTAAACCGTTTGTTTTAACGGATGCAATATTTTGCTGTGAAAAAGAGCACACGCTAATCTTCTGTGTTCTAGATTCAAAAAGCCCAATAAGTCTAGTCAAAAATGTACTTTATTCCCCATTCAGCTGTTTTAATAATAGATATATAATTTTTAACTTTCAACACTTGAAAGAAAGAAATGAAAAAGCAATTGTAGTTGTTCTCCAACATGCACCTCATTTTTCTTTGCAGGCCTCATCAGAATGATCGGACAACCTGGTGAGTTTCTTCTGACTCCGTCATGATGTGATAACATGCCAGCGTGCTCACATTTTCATTCAGAAGCTTCGAGACTTCAAAATGCGCAGACCCCCCTTTTTTTTTTCTTTTTAATTAAAAAAAAAAACGTTTTTATTACACTTGCTGGCTGGCTGGGTCTTTGTCCCCAGCGGGACCGAACCAGAGCCAAGCAGGACAATTCACACACTGGTCCTGAGTTGACATGGAATGTTTTCATCAGTTGATGTCCAGCCAATGCCAGAAGCGAGGAGCGGGCCGGGCCTGGCCTGCCCTGGCCTGCCCTGGCGAGGAACTAACTGGGGCCCAGGGGACCGTATGGACCCTGTCTGGGACACTAAGGAGAGGGCGGGGATACTGTGGCCTTGATAAGCAGCCATTGTGGAGCTCCAGTGGTTAGAAATAAACTGTTCATTGTTTGATTTACTCAGTGTCTGGCTTATTGCCCCACTTATCTGTCTGGCTCTGTCCACCTCCCTGCTTATGAGAATCTCCCATCCGCACCACCTCTCTGACATTGTTTTTTTTTTTTTCCCCACTCTTTCAAACTCGTCTTCCATCAGGACAGTAGTTAGGACAATCTGCAAGTCCCAATTACAGCCTGGGCCTGCAAAACCATCTCACATCCTAATTGGGTTGGAGGCAACCTGTCAGACAACACTCTGACAGGCTGCCTGCAGGTCAAATCCCAGATACAAATGCTTTTCTTTGCTGTTGTTTTAGCTGATCTAGCGAGCTGGCTGCATAATTGCACCGACATGCTGCGCTATCTGTTTTCACATATCATTTGTTGAAAGATTTTCTAGCTGTGGAATACATTTCCAGAGCTGGCACGTGATAGTTCTGTCTCAACAATTGAGTATTTTTCCTCTATACAGACGTGTTACAGCCTTTGGGAATGTAAGTTTTCCTTTCTCTCTATTTAAAATTTTCTTTGCATGTCGTTAGGCCCTCCTCTTCATTCTTGGTCATCTTTCACTCTGAGCTGCCCTGGCTCTCCAGGTATTTCTCTTTTTTGTCTATAATACCCAGTTTTTGTACAGTTACCTGCTTGTATTGTTTGTTTTTTTTTAATTCAAACATCAAGCTTTAATGATAGCTTTTTAATGATAAATTATGAACTTCTTTATTCAAACAGTTTAGTTACTACTTTAGTGAAGGTTGAATAAAATGTATGCTCATTCTTTTTAAAATATGAGCGTACCTTCATGGTGAGTAAAAAATATTCTTCTATTTGCAGTCAGGAAAAATCACGACAACAGCACCTCCATCGACATTTCCCGCACCAACAGCTTCACCGATGAGCTGGACTACCTGACTGAGGACATTCCGCTGCCTGTGGTGACTGACAAAAATCAGTAAGTCTGAAAATACTCTTCCTTTGTGGCGGTTCGTTTTCCTCTGATTCGTCTCTGCACCGACTTTCATTTGTGGACGCACCTAAAGGTCTTTTGTTGCACCAGAGGGGCCCCCCCTCACAGAGGGTTAAATGGGTTCTCAAGGGCCAAGGCCTTCTAGGGTACAACCAGTTTTAAAGGAGATAATCCCTCAGTCTTGAAGGAAATGTTAAAGAAATCTTTCCAAACGGGTGATAGGGTATTCTGAAGTGTGGGATGTGACAAATACATGAATCTGATACTAAACACATTTTTGTTCAGCAGTTAACAGTTGCTCATATGGTGTTTTTATTCAGTCAAACTCATCAACAGTTGCTAAAAGTGGAGAAGTGAATAGAGAAGTGGTCTCATTTTAGGTCAGGGTACGCCATAGCACAATGAGCAAGGATTTCTTTAGGAAAACATACCATCAATATTGTTTAGAGGCAGTAATAGACAATAATCTGTGACTGACTTCTTTTTTTATCCTAATCTGTCCCTCCACCCAAATGATTCCTTATGTCCAGAAAGTTGCAACCTACCACAAAAACTGTGACTGGCCACTCCCTGCGTACGAATAATTGATATGTGTGCTGCTCCTGGAAAATGTGACCTCACTATCTCATATTCAACTGTCTCAACTGTTTTTCATTATTCAATTCAATACTTATTTCTCCACTGGTTCTTATGATGAAGTCATGCCCCAAACATGTCTTCTCAGATATTAAGGCTGTTCTAGCATCAAGTTCTACATTTTTTTCCTAAAGATTAGAATCTATAAGTGTTCCCACATTCTTTAAGTCCCCATGATGAATGTATAAATATATTGAATTGGCTATACTACCCTTTAGAAAATGTTAAAAAACATGCAACTTTGCCTTTTACAGTCCAGTTTTATAGTCTTTTATTCAGTAACAGTATCACCATTAGACTAGTGTTTTATTTTTATCTACGTGGTTAATCTGCACATGCATGTGAGCGTGCAGCCAGTGAATTTTAATGCTGACTCTAGTGTGCAGCAGCAAGAAGAACATTTTAGCACTTCTGTGCCCATAACTCACTTTTAGCAATCAGGCCCTCGATATGGGCCATGCTGGGCGCATTCCCACGACATCTGGTTTGTTTTGTCCCTGCTGTCACGCTACTGAGGACAGTGCTGTCATTTGGCATCTTTATCTGTCCACTATATCCACACGCACACTGCTTGAGGCTACAACATGCACACGCCATCAGTTTTCTTTCTAATATTTTAAAATTTTCTCTGTCAGGTTTATGGCTTTATTTTTGGCCTTTTGCATTCTTGCGCTGTTACATTTTTCATTAGCACATGTCAGACACACATTGCGTGTGTGTGTCTGTGTGTGTGTGTGTGTGTGTGTGTGTGTGTGTGTGTGTGTGTGTGTGTGGTGGAGCAGGGGGGGTTATGGCAGTTAGCTGTGACGCATCTGGGTTTCTGAAGAGGAAGTGGTGCTTGCCAGGGTCTGCACGCAATCATGTCCTTTGCTCTTCTGAACCCAAAACATACACACACACACGCACACACGCACACACATAACGAGCAGATATTTTTCCTACAGAAGATAAATATCTTTTTTATTGTTGTTTGTTTGCTTGTGTAGAATCCGTTTACACTGATTTGTTGGATTTTTATAGACCTCAAATAGGAAAAAGCCAACAACAAAAAGGTCATGCACTTGTTCCACCGTTGTCCACATCATTCTTCCTCCCTGACTGTAAACATCAACTCTTCACTATTTGTTTATTTGGCTCAATTTAAACGAGGTTTGGATTGTGTGTTATGACCCATTTTGATAAAGTTTGTGTGCACAGTCATGCACTTTGAGGATGTACCGTAAATCTCTGAGACTTGCTGATGAATGAAATCATAACAAACCCCCAGTGGGAGCTTCTGCTCCTAAAGTCCACCTAAAACAGAGTGACATTCATCCTCCTAGAGATGAAGTAAATGTTTCCAAATACACTTCTGAGAGCCCAGGCAGAGGAAGAAATTGTTTAGCTGATTGTAGCGATTGTGTTCTATCTCTTAAAAAAAAAAAAAAACCAAAAAACCAAAAAAACTCTGTAAACGTGACTAGGACCAACTCGGTGGGCTGCAGCTCCACGTCTATGAAAATAAGACTTTTGTCTGTGTGCTTTAGACCAGTAGACAGTCACATAAATTACCCAGAGACAATTAGGGTCTACTACCACACACACACACACACACACACACACACAAACAAATTCATCCTAAAAGAAGTTTCTCATTTAATAAAAAAGCCTTCATAATTACTGTTATAATTACAAGGTCTTAATTCCTTGATCTTTCTCCCCCCTGTCGACTACTCCGGCCTGGCTGGGAACCAGCCAGCTCCAGACTGCTAATGTCTCCTGTCTTTTGACCTGAGGCGTTTGCCCTTTCATCCCGCTGGGTGTGGTCAGGCTATCTGGACTCCTTCTCATCTCCTTTCAGTCTTATAATGGACGACATGGGCCACCTGCAGGCAACTTTTTAATTAGTTCCCCTCTTCTAAGCTGGAGAGAGATAAACAAAGAAAGCCCACTGCAGCACCGCAGGAGGGATCGCAAGCGCAGACATATGCATCACAGTCTGCCCCGCCTCAAAAAGGGCCCCCTTTCTGCAGCGCTTTTGTTCACGACTCTGAACAAATTGACTTTTTGTCTCTGTGGCCACTGTATGCATGTCATCTGCACTGTGCCTCGATATTAATGACACAGACAGGATGGAGATTCTGTCACAACTTTCTTTTGATTGTCTTCAATCTTGTCACTTTAAGAAAAGATTTTAAGCGCATTGCCCTAGTTTAAATGATAGTCATGTGATGTAACATAAAGTACCTGACAGAAAATAAGGAAATTAAAACTACCGTATTACATTTTTTTTTTTTTTTGGAAACAGTAATTGTGGTATCCTGCTCTGCTAGGCTGCAGCTCTATTAAACATTAGCAAAAGAAATCTGAGAAAATTTTTGTTTCACTTTCTTGCCAATGCGTGGAGCACGAAGAGGCTGAAAATACATAGGCTGTAGTAAAACAGCCACACGGTGATTCATGGTCTCTGTACTTGAATGCATGCAGTAGTTAATCTTGTTACAGACGGGGGATCGTAGCCACTGACCTTAACTCTACCTCACTCATCATGATAGATTAGATGAATTGTTCTCACTTTTGCAAAAATGCTGCAGTGAAGCTGCCAATACAAGCCAGGGAGGGTGGAACTTTATTGTCATTGCAGGCAACTTGGTTGTCAGTGTAATTTTAGATTTTATTGTCATTTTATTCAGAGTAATTTAGGTACTGCAAGACATCTAGTCCTTTTTATATTTTGTGTTAAGCAATAAGAGCCAGTTTTAACAAATACGGTCAGTCATTTCAAATGAATGTTGATGAACAATACTGTTCTTTAATTTTTACTGTTGAACGTTGAGTTATGATGCTTAATACAGAACCAGCCTTCTGCTGGTTTCTGCATTCATTCTGGATAACTGCGATCAGCGAGTCAAAGGCCAGCATCAAGCACATCCACTGGCTGTTTTCATATTCTAATAAAAGTCTTGTGTGTCAATTAAGGGCATGCTCTATTAAGTACTTAATGAAGGAATAATTTTTGCCAGGTTAGAGACTCAATATCCTGCGTTAATGAAGGCTGTTGTGCTGCCCGTTTTTGGTTGGTTCTGGTAGAGTTTTATTACGAGGGACCAGTAATTGGGGAATGGCCTGCTTTATGACTTTGAGCTGGAAAAAATGTTCTATAAATAAACAGTCCAGACAAATAAAAAGAGAATAACATTCTTGCCAACGTGATCTCTGATTGCTGACTGGTATGTGCACAGAGGCTGTAAATTGTAATGATTTATCTCTAAAGTTTAATGTGAAATCAAATGCCATTGTTTAATGTAACCAATTTCTGACCATGCCACACATAAAAACAAATAAATAATGGGATGCTAACAGTTAGCAGCTTAAGCTAAGTAAACAACCAAGTCTTGGCTGACCTAAGACCTACATTGTTTGATTTTTTTTTTTTTAATAATTGCACCCAAAAAGAAAAAGTGAACTGAGGAAACGGTTCACAGCATGGCTTAGTGCTGGGAAGATTTTTGTCCTGATTAGGCTCAAGTGCTGTTAACAATTACAGTAACATTCCCAAGGGACACTAATAATGACAAGTGTTTGCTTGTTGCCATTAAAACATGGTTCTCCCATGCAGCACTCAGTTTGGCTATCTGAAATAATTTTAGTTAAGTTAATCTCGACGGAATGCATCATTTATAACATGGTAATTTATTACTCTAATAAGGCAACATAATTATGCCACAAATTAAGTTATTAGAGCCCAATGTTTGACTTAGTTTGCTTCAGGATATTTATTTCCCTTCACACACAGCAGAAAAAGGAGGGAAAAAAACGCCAATGGCTTTAAAAATGCTTGTCCATCAATAATAAATTCATTGTTTTTGAAATACGGTAAAGAATATGCAGGACACTGCTGCAGTTCCTGCAAAAATGAGGGCCTTATTAATGTGCCTCTGTAGGGAATTCAGGCCCAAATACCTCTGCCCGTTTTTAAAGCCTCGTCATGCTGCCCTGGTCCTGGCAGCGACTGACTGCAGTGGGACCGAGGCCCAGCCCTCCATTGGAACATTTCCAGTACTGCTATCGATGCTTCCCTGTCTCTTCAAGGTGTGTCTCACTCCCTCCAGTATTAGAGGCACCTGTATAAATATGCTCTCATCTCGTGTTTTTTGTGTGCTTCCTACTGTGTTCTCCTCCCGCTGCTCTTCCTCCTCCTCCACTCGGTCTCCCTTGCCCATCTTGCTAATGAAAACAGTGGTCTGCAGCAACAACACCTGAGTGGCCTGTTGGTACAGAATGTCCTATAGTCTCTTTCACCCCAACCTCTCGGTTCTCTTACTCTCAGCTTTTCAAACAGGCCATTTGATGTGGACTGGCGGAGGTGGCGGCGAGGTTTATTCAGGTGTGGCGACCGGTGGTACTGCCACCCAGTCTCTGATGTTGCTTCCATCTGCAGCCAGGTGCCGGTGCTCCGTCAGAGAGCCCAGTGTTCTGGCCTCGGAGCTGAATGGGAAGCCTGTTGGCGGAGCTCGTCTGCGGGGCCCTGCGGTTTCTCCGCTCTTACACGCAGAGGCACGGGGCATGCCTCTGGCCAGGGCGTTCACCTGCTTCAGAGGAAGGGGAGGTGGTGGGGGTGAGGTGAGGTAAGGGGGTTTAAAACTTTCTGGCCCAGGATAATATTGTGAATGTATTTATGTGGCCCGGTGCGTGCACGTGCTTCCGCAAGGAGAAAATGCCTCCCGTGCCTGCTGAATGAACACCACCCTGTGTTTTTGAGGTCACGGTCAGCAGCGACGGGATAGGCTCTAATAGGTCACCTGCCACTACATCGAGGACACAGCCTCCAGACAGCAGAAATGTGCACTTTTGGGATGCTTTAAAATTGGCTTTTTTTTTGAAGAATACAGGCAGGGTTCACAGTTAAAAAAAAAAAAAAAAAACGCTTGAGAAAAAAAAACTAATGATGATGGATAATGGACAATTATGATACTAATCACAAAAAATAGCATTCCGTTTCTATTCAAACATGATTAAGCATAAAACAGCAGAGTCTTAATTTGCAAATTTTCAGTCAGGAGCACAAGAATATAGAAGAAAAAAATCTTTATAGAAGACTTTTACTGTCAGGTCTATTAATATAGATTTACTGTATTTGGCAAACTCTGGATATCAGATGTCTGAAAGATCACACCAGAGTCAGAAATATATTCTCTCCTTTGCAAGTACCAAACGACATTTTAATCATTGTAACACATGTCGCTGATGACATTTTGTGTTTTTCCCTCATCTTTTTTTTATTGTTTAGTTGGAAAAAAAAGAGGCTTGTGCATTCAGGCACCACTGCAGATGAGGCAGTACAATCTTTTTTGGTGACATGTACCCAAAAGCAGGGGGTTTTTTTTATTGTTTAGTTTAGTTTTTTTTTTTTTTAATACAGGACTAGAGACTGACTTTGGGCCTGTAAAACCCATTTTGTGTGCACAGGCATCAGCAGAAACTCACCGGGGGTGAACAGGAGTGGGGTTGCGCAAACAATTCCCATAAAATAAAATTACACACAGTTTCTCGAATTTCTCTTTCTTGTGAACAGCAGTTAAAAAAATAGTTCTGATAATCTTTCCATTTTTTTTTTTTTTTTGGCAG
Source organism: Tetraodon nigroviridis (assembly GCA_000180735.1). Classification (NCBI taxonomy): domain Eukaryota; kingdom Metazoa; phylum Chordata; class Actinopteri; order Tetraodontiformes; family Tetraodontidae; genus Tetraodon; species Tetraodon nigroviridis. The sequence continues at coordinate 23,621 of CAAE01007769.1, read as the reverse complement.
CTGAAGTTTGACCTTTGTGCTTCACCTCGTCACATGCAAATTAATTAAGGATGGCGTTTGTGTTGTAGCGTGCGTTCTTTATCGCCGTGGCTGCAGTGAAAAACCACAGTGCTGTCTTTATCACAACAACACCACCAAGCTTTAGAGTTTTATAGGCACCACTCAGAGCCACACATTTGCAGCTTCACCACAGTGAGTGTGCTGGAATTTGGAACAGTGTGCTCACAGAGAAACCCCACCACACTGTTACTGTGGCTGGACCTCTGAGCAGCTGACAGCTCAGAGAAAAAGATAAGAAACGCAGAGGATTGAAACAAAGAGAGAAGGACTCGTTCTGTGTCGGGGAAAAAGAAAATCAGGGTGCAGGTTATCAGTAGAGGGACCTCTAAAATGCTTCTGGAGCCAGATGATTTAAAACAGTGCACCTTCAGAAATACTCTAAATCATAGAAGAGGAACAGGTCACCCTCATCTCTTCCGCTGCCCCCTCTCACACACACACACACACACACACACACATATCTTTTCCACTGCTGTTAATAAGAGCCATATAGTGCCTGTTAGTTCCTAATAAAGACCCCCTGGGACCCTGGCGAGGCCTAATAACCATCTGAAT
>CAAE01007769.1:6173-20416 GCA_000180735.1 Tetraodon nigroviridis | reverse complement strand
TGCAGTGTGTGTTTGTGTGCCTTTGAATCAGCCTGCTCTGACTTGTGTGTCAATCCACTTTTTCTTTTTTTTTTTCTTGCTGGTCTTACTTTTTGTTCCTTTTTTGTTTGTCTGTCATGGTGTAGCGGGCTGCAGTACATATTCTAGTAGTTGGCTGTTACAGGAAATGCACTTGATTGTCTTGGGAAGTGAGGTGAGCTATCTGCCCCCAGGCTTCACCCCCCTAGCCCTCACCCTCACCACCCCTTCTTTTTTTTTTTTTAATAAGTTTTATCAGTGCTTACAGGAAGCAAAGCTCCACGGTGCACAGAAGCAGGGACATGGGCCCTCCTACTCTGCCTGATTCATGCAGTGAAAACAGCCTTCTCGTGATGTTATTGTTTGCATATAAATTAGGTCATACATTGTATGTCACAACTCAAGCTAAGGGTCATGTGACCCACGGAGCAGCTGTGCACAAGTGTGTGGCGAAAGCAAGAAAAACACTGCAGTATGGTTTTGGCCTGCAGGCTTGAGTGTGATGTATGAGCAAGGTAGGTGTGTGTGTGTGTGTGTGTGTGTGTGTGTGTGTGTATGTATGTAGAGTGTGTGTAACTGGCGAAAATAGCTTGAATCCAAACAGGATATTGTAGTACACAGGGACAGATTCTTTCTGCAGGTTTGTAGGCTTGTGAACAACAACCCCCTACATTGATAAATGCACACACACACACGTGTGCGCGCACATACACACACACAGCATCTCAGCCTTTTATCAGATAACTGTATCAAGCCAGTCCCCTTTTAGGAGTTAAGCATTTTTTTAACTCAGTAACGGATTTTGTTTATGTGAAACAGTTTCCTTGTTTTATAGGGCAGAAAGAAAAACACCACCCAGTTTTATATCAAGTGACAGTTATGAGAAATATGTACCAACTTTAAAAAATAAAAAATAAAAAGGCCCCACTCTAAAAATGTAACCCAACTTAACAGGATTTGTTCCCTCATACATGTAGCCATTTTATTCTTGGGCTTGGCAGAGTCAGACTTTTGGCCTTGAATTCTCGGTTTGAGACCTTAATGTGCTAGAGACAGTCTGATCAATCTGTTTTTCCATAGAAAATATTTGCCAGATACGTTCATAACAAGTAACATTCAAGGCTGGCGAGAAATTCAATTTAAAAACTAATTCAAAGGCGGTGTGGTGGAGCAGCTTGGAGCAGACAGAGCTGTTGGATGCCCCAGCTGATTCTGTGTTGCATTTTGCACGCCTCAAGAAAAGGAGTAACTCTCTCTATTTAATATGTGTTTGTGTGGGTGGATGTGTGTGATCTATAAATGTGTTTTCTGTTATTACTACTAATATTAAAAATAATATAATACTAATAGTAATATTTGATTATTTAGGACATGTGTGTTCCTAGATAAAATGTAATTTATATTTGAAAACATAGTGTTAAGCCACTGAATTAACATTGGTTAGAGGAATAAGGCTTTTTTTTGTTTTTCTCTCTTCCTCCTTTATTTTGTTCCATTAAGTGTCATTTGGACGTGTAAGCAGACATTAAACATTGAGTGATGTTGATCATTCAGAATCCTGCAGTCAGCTTATCTGGAGATCATGCCTTGGTCATCTGCCATTCCTTTCAGTTATTTCTTCCAAAGAAAGTTCCAAGTATGCCAATGTTTCCATAACACAAGTCCCCCCCGCCCCCCCTCTCTTTTTTATGCTGATTATGTCACCCATAACCTTGAGGTGCATGTTGTGTGAGAGACTTTCTCTTTTACCTAGTGATTTATATATTTGCATGTCAGGGTGGACATTGAGAAATGAATGTTGTATTCAAACCGGAACATAAGGGAAATTATTTAAGTGACACCTTTGGGATGCATGAATTACAACAGTTCCTTGCACACAACCTACGCTAAACATGCCTATGACCTTTTTTAAAATGGAATCTTGTGCCATTCCTCATGTACGCTTACTTAATTACCAAGGTTATGACTGATGAAAGATGAACCCATCCCATTGCCTTTGTTAAGAGTAGATTCATAGTAACCCCGAAGCCGGGAAAAGCAATAGGAAGCCAAAGTAATAAAAGGCTTTGACATTGATGGGCCTGTTTCCCAAACACTTAGGACCCTAAGTCATCTCCTCTCAAGTCTGGCTAGAGGGGCCCGGGGCTCCACATCTTATTGCTGTGTCTGACCAGAGTCGCCATGCTCCCAGAGAGGGTTGACATTTGGTCTCGGCCCCTTGGTTCCTGTCCTGTCCTGTTTGTCTGTCTGTCTCTGAACAGGGAATTATTTTGCCATGCAAAACATATTCAACTATACAAATATTTAGAGTTGTTGTCTGAAAAGGAAATAGATCCATCAGTCTGCTCAAGGAAGGCGAAGAGGAACACAGCCAGTGTAAAACACACACGAGAGTCTGGGGCAAGTCATGTTCAGAGTTTGAGAAATGACTTCATTTCAGTGTTGCTTTCAGAGGATTACAGCACAAGCTCTTTTTTTCATGTTCCTTTTGAACAACTTCTTAACCCCTCCATCTATCCATTTAGCTTCACTGACTGGATTAGGTTCATGCACAAGGCCCCTACTCATGCCATTGGATTGCTTATGACAGGCCCTTATGCAGACACCTTTACTGCCATGAGCAATTACTTTAAATACACAGGAGAGGGCCAGAGCTGGGCTGACCTGTGGGAGGTGGAGAGGGGGAAAGAGAGAGCGGAGAGGTGCTGGTGAAACAAGAGGAAGGAGACACGATTCACTTTTTTCCACCTGAGCAACAGGTTTAAGCTAACCTATAAAAACCTTAGCTTCTATTTCATCACTAAAGTCCATCCATTTGTTTCTTTTATCAGATGTCTTTTCTCGCCATGTCAATGATGGTTGCGGAACCCGACAGCGGCGTTGATTCCTCCCAGTCCGTCCGAGTCTGCATGTCGTTTAGGTTTCAGGCAGACCTGCCTGGGCTGGTTGTGTTACACTACAAGCCTTGTCTATGCTGCTGTGTTTTTTTGCTGGCTCTGCTCTTTTTCTCCTAAAATTGGGAGGAGGGCATTCAGTCTCCAACTGGGCACAATGAGTGCAAAGAGTTCACAGCGCTGTTGGTGTTTAGGCGTCATTTACATTGTATAGAAAAGAGAGAGGCTCGTTTGTTCAACTGCCATCGGGCTATTCAGTGATAGGAAGGTCCAGGAAAAATAAACGAATGTATTTGTTTTGTTGATTTTTATGACTTTTTTTCAGCTTCGTTTTCCTGAGTAAGAAAAGCAGTAAAGCACAAAACAAAGCACTGTAAAAAATTTTAGCCTCCAGGTTCAAAAACTTTAGTTTCACCTGCCAGATGTTGTGTTTTCTGTTGCCTTACTGGTCAGTTTCTTTTGTAATGCAACAAATATTCCTTGTAGGCTTTTTGGTGAATTACAGCAGCATTTTCCGTTTATGTTTTTATTAAGATCTTTGTCTAACTTGTTTTCAGTGTCTGGTCTTCTCCTCTCCACGATTGCACGCATACACACACACACACATACACAAACGCACTCACACACCAGTGGTGTAATGAAGAGACATGTGTAGCTGTTGAGCTGTTCCACATGTGTAGGGTGTGTCAGATCAAATTAGGCCTCTTTGACAAAGGGTCTTTTACACACAGGTGGATGATGCGGGTGCAGGCGCTGCAGTCAGTGAGTCCAAAATCCAGTCAGTCAGCAAACCAGCAAGTCACTAAATTAATTAGTCAAACTGCCAGTCAGAGGGAAGCAACTTTAGCTGTTCGTGTGGGATGTTCAGACCAGAGTGTGATTTGACTGTCTCCTTTAATATAATAACTGATGGTACTTATGATGCAAACATACCTCTGTGATTACTTTAATCGACTGTCCACACAATAGATAACTAAGTTCACATAAATATATCATTAAGCTGCATTTCTGGACCACTGTGCCCAAAAGCTTCGGACTATGTTTAAATGTCTCTAAAGTTTATTAAATTCGCTCCCCAAGTTGTCACTTTTTACATATGAGCCTAAATCCCCCTGTGGCACAGACAGACACACATTGACCCCCTGGGTGCTGAGGTAACCATAATGCAGCTGCGGCAGTGCAGGCTGAGTTATTGCTTTTAATCCGTCTAATTGTTTAGTTTCATAGAATGGAACCCAGTCTGCTTTGGAACTAATTCTGTCTGGGTATTCTATTTAATTCGCCACACTGGGCCCTAAGCTCTTTTAAAGGCAGGCTGCCCCCCTCTGTTCCCTCCACCCCACCCTTTAAGAATATAAACCCCTTATCTTCTCCTCTCCCTCCCTCTCTTGCATGGCAGAACACTGGGTGACTTGTGCTAGAGAGTGATTTCTCAACAGTCCATAAAACATTCTTCTGACATTTTGGACATCTACTCTACCAGGGCTCAATAATGGGAGCAGAGCTATCATAAGTAGCCAAAAAGGCCCAGCAGCACCAGTCTTCCAGTCTTGAGACACACACAACAACAATGTGCAGGTTGCACTGGGACGCGGGGCAACGCAGGGAATAAATGGGAATTAAGATGGCTAAAGAAAAGTATATTGGCAGCATCACCTGTGGGATTGGAAACTGGAAGCCATTGGATAGAAAACGCTTCCAGGAATAGATCAGGTGATAACCTGCGCTGCATGGAGTCCTAGACCATGCTTTAGCTTAGGCCATGTTGGCGCTTCACTTCTGCCACCGCTGTAAGTAAAACGTAGGTCATGGTCTCGCGCAGAAACAATGCCGCTCTAACTGGTCGGACTGGTGGGGGGTTGATTGGTTGGTTGCGTGGCTGCATGGTGATAATCCGCACTCGCAAATCCTATGCGTTTAGTCAAATTATTCCAGACCTTAAGGCTCCCATTGTAGCTGAGAGACCAGTTTGCTGCTGTCTGAACCCCCCACTGGGACAACAATGCCACCATTCATGACCACTCACTGCTACTGACTGACAATTTCAGGTGTGAATTGGCTGCGTAGGCGGTGGCTTATATTAAATGACCTAGGACGTGACCTATAGGGTAAGATGGGCTACTTGGGAGGGGGCAAGGAGAAAAGTAAATAAGTAGAGCAGTGCTGCATATCGAGTGTTATCACTGTTTCTGCTGTGGTCATATAAAAAAAATGTAAAACGATGAGGTCATGGAGAATTAGAGAGAGAGGGACCGCGTGAGAAAGGTAGCGCATGATCCTGCCTGGTATGTCTTCTTTTTTCTTCCTCCGTTCATGCTAAGTCTCTCCTCTGTCCTCCCGCCCTCTCCCAATAATGTGCTTTTAATCATATCTCCTTGGCTGCCTTGCTTGCGTGGGTGAGTGCTGTGTCCAGGGCCTTTGATGGGAATTTGTGATGCACCCAAAAGGCTTTTGAAGTGGCCGACTGGGGAGCTACAGGGGGGCTAGCTGTGGGGCCAGTAGCTTTGATGTGCCAGGGTCTGGAGAGGCCGGCTGCACACTGCCCTGCCTGCACTGATCTGTCAGTAGCACAGCTGCACTGTTGGCTTGGAAGATGCTGCCTTCCAACCTTGACTGAGTAGCTCGCCGGCCTGATTGGCTGATTTACTTACCTAGATGACTGTTGCCAAGTGGCAACACTTAGCTATAAAAGCAAGCCTTGTTGGACATGAATTGATCTGTGCCTGATGATACTGTAGGTATCATTATGATTTGAATGGGGTGTTTTTGTCATACCAGCAAAGCACCATACAAATCATTGGTGCATTATTTTCATTTTCCTTTTCTTTTTTTGCTGTGGAGTGGAGCGGCAGCTAAATAAATAACGTGTGAATTTTTGCACCATTACAAACTTTTCACCATCGTCAAATGGATCTGCTTTTGTTGCTGTGTTTAAACATTCAAAAAAACCATGTGTTCTAACTTGTTCTAAGTCTCAGTCAAGCTCAACCTTGGCTCAGCTCTCCACCAGAAAAAGAAAACTAACCTAAATTAATGCTAACGGATTCTATCAGCTCTTATTTGTTTTTGGAATCACTTCAGCCTTTGCATTATGAGACGTTTGGAGAAATTTGCACATTTTTTCTACTGTTATTGTCTATAATCTACCCATAGATATAATCTACATTAGATTTTCTTTATCGTTGAGCAACACAGCAGCAGAGTTCAGGAAGTGGTCAGGGGCAAAGCCACAGTGTGAATAACGGAAGCAAGTCTTCACAACTGGTGAAAAAAAAAGAAAAAAAAAAATTGTTGTCGAACTCATCATTTGCCCCCAGGGTGACCTTGTTAATGCAAAGCAATTGCACCTGTGCGTGAGTTAAATGAAGGTTGTATTTTAGGACAGCTATAGTCACAGAGACAACACAGTCTGACTGCAAGTTTGACCACTCACCCCTATCTGACTTGCACATGTGGTCAGTTGCTGTGGCAACATGCTGAAAAGACTGCTTCCTGAGACTTTGTTGTGTTTGGAGCTTGGCAGGGCATTGTAACCTAGATATTATTTTTAGTCCGTGAGTGAAAGAACAGCGTGTGTTGATTTAGGATGTGAGCCGCCTGCTCCTCAGTCAGCGTGCACACATGAGCACAAATCTCCTCGGTAAATGCGCAGAACTTTGTAGCCAGAAAATATCAACAAACTTAATTTGCAACATCTGCAGAATCTTTGAAAGTGCGGACATTTGATCTTATGTCCTTGAGAAGGCATCAATGGCAAAGTTGGTATGTTCATCATGTGTGCAAACTTGAACCCATCCTTCCTCTTTTATTGCTTTTCTCTCTCTCTTTCTCTCTCTTTCTGTCTACTTCAGCCCTCTCTCCCAGTGGCAAGCAGTAACAAAGGTCTGACAGGCAGAGCGTGAAGGTCATGGTTATTAGACGGTAAAGGCGAGAGCCACAGCTGGGTCGGGCAGGCCTCCACTCCGGCAAAAGTGATGAGTTGTGTGCATTGAGAAGGGGGTGTTGGGGGAGTTGGTTCTTATTTGACACAAATGTTTTTGTCTTTCCTTATGGCCACCTGGTTTGGTACGAGAAAAGCCTCAGGGTCTTTTGATGAAGTGCAGGGTGAGAGTAAGACAGAGGGGTGGTAATTATGAGCAAGCCAAGAACTTGAAATACTGTCCAAGCACTGTGTGTTTGTATATGTGAGCTCGTCTAAAATCCCCAGAGGCGTTCACACCTGCTGCTTCTCCAGCTCTATTTGAGCTTCTGTGACCAAGGTTGCCAGAGCCACGCTGTAAAATATGCCGAAACATTCACAATTCAGTTCCCTTTTAATCAGACCATGGCTGTGTGAATCCTTTATGTACTGGAAACCTTTACTGCTTACACTGTATTGGAAATGCTGAAGATTCTGTTATGCTACATTTTGATAGAAAGCAGACGTAAAAGCTTTAGTATTAAACTAATACGTTTGCGTCTCAGGTATATATATATTTATTTATATACCTGAGACGCATACCGAACTTTTCATGCATGGGAGTAACAGTGCAGATAATTAAATAGTAATGCAATGAACATAGTTTGTCATGGGTCCTGTTTTTTTTTTTCCTTTTTTTTCAGAAACATTGTTGTTGGGTGCCATCCAGTTTTTCTGAAAGTCATTGCCATAACTGGATACTTTCAAATCTCTAGTGGGATTTGCACTATTTTGGAAAAATAAAGCAGATAGTGTGAGTAAGGCTAACTTGACATTGTATTGATGTATTCAGCAACACATCGTCTCATCAGAAAACCTGTCATCTCCATAAAAGAACTCCTACCCAACCACATTAGCATTGATATGAAATTTTTGGGAATAATCCGTTTTTTTTGGGAGGCGGGTGTGGGTTACTCACAGGTTGATTAAAGGGTCACTAGCCTTCCATAAAGGAGAATCCTTACAAGCTGCTGCTGCCATTGCCAAGAAAAGCACTGCATCGGGCAAAAACAAGACTCAGACTAGGGCGCATTGTGACTGCTATCTGTTGCTACACAATAAGCCATTTCATTCTTTGGGATGGGTGTCAGGAGTTCAGCCTTTATCATCATGACCTGCATTCGACCTCGATGTGGAGATGCGGAGAGGCCTGGTCTTGAGCTGTGAAGACATACTCACACCACCCCCCGGGTGCTCCTATTAGGCTCATCACTCAAGAGAAGCAAGGAAAACAACAATGACATACACTCAGCGGTACATAACCAAACAAATGTGCATTTGACAGATCTGATGCTGGCAGTACGATGAGCGAAAGTCTAACACATGTCAGCCCACCCTGCTGCATTTGAGGGCTTATGATCAGCAGAGAGCTTAAGTAAACATGAATGGCTCCATCATGAACTAATGCTGACAACAAAAGCGAGGAGAATGAGTTTTGAGATGAATTTCCACCAAGTGGGAATACATTTTTTTTACAAAAAAAAGAGTACAGTTATAAATGTGTGATTATTTATTGCATCATCACCCTGATCTTTACAACACATTATTATCTTCATCAGTTTTACACTTATAGCTGTCATCAGCAAAAGCTGATGAATCATATTAGGAGGTCTAGGCAAGAGACCCACTCTACCACACCTTACGCATACACACGCACATACTCACACTCACACGCATACTCACACACTTTAGTTGGTTTCAGAAAAGATTTAACACCCACGTTAAGGTCTTCGGTCGTCACCCCTACTCATACTGTACAAACATCCCACATCCGTCCAAAGGCAGGGCGGACCTGATCTGCTGTCAGTCAGAGAATGTGGAAAAAACACATTTCATACTATTTTACTGCCCTGCAGGAGCTTATGGACACTCTTCTGTCTTCATATGCTCATTGCAGTGGTTCTGTTAGTAATCAGTACAAAACACCGAGAAAACACTGTAAAAGAGGCTGTAGCTTCTTTAGATTCAATCTCTCAACTGTGTTTTTTAAAATTATGTTTATCATTTGTTTACTCGCACACTAATTGTGGCTTGATATGTCTTGGTTTGGCAATAAGGCTGTCTTCATTGCATCCTATGTTGACACAACAGCTGTGTACCCCTCCATCACACTCAAGCTCTTGTCTCTTAGTGTAAAGTCGAGAGAGGAAAACCAACAACACTATCCTGACTCTGCCAATCCACTCCCCTCCTCTCATTTCAACGTCGCTAGGCAGCCCTTTTTTTTTTCTCTATAGCCTCTTTTTCTTTTTCATTCTCAAACATCTGAAAGGGGTCAATGCCTCTGCATGATGGAACCACAGGGCTAAAAGTCTTTGGGCCAAACACTAGAGGAGTCCACTACTAATTGCTCTCAGTGAATCCCTAAGCATTGTTCCTCCAACTGGGTATCAATTTGAATTTGAATGGAGGTAGCTAGCTGGTGCTGAGAGTGTAAGGTACACAAATGACTGTCACTGGGAATGGATAGCAGCACTACAGCAACTGTGAACTTGTCTCCTAAATAAGCACTGTTGGCTTTTTGGCTCTGCATTAGTTACGTAGTGTTTGCACTTGCATAAGCTACATATTGATGAAGATTTGTCAGAAGTATAGCTGGAATTGAATGAAAAACCTTGAGGGGGTGAAGATTTTGTCAAGAGGTTTTCTCCTGGATCCAGCCGAGGATTATTCACCGCCTTTGTGCAGCATCGGATTTCATCTTTTAGCTTAAAGGACCAAAGCTGTTGCACTTAACATCTTATAAAAAAAGTTAAAGATATTAACTAAAATAGATGAAAAGTTGGAGGAAAGACTGGCCAGGTCTGCCCTGACAGACAGGCAGGCAGCTGAACAAATTGCCAAACTTCCTCCTCCCTGCAGTTCACTTGTTCTTCTCTACAGTGATGAGGGTCCTGGTCCATGTCCCCCTTCTTCTCCTGCCCCACTAGCGGTTAATTGAGCCCCTGCCAGGCCTCGCCCCTTTATTGCCTCCATTTGTCAAAGCCTGCAGGCCTGAATGGTGCCAGAGACCTTATACAAATGAGGAGCCTCTTTTCATCTCTATCTCACTCCGTCCCTCCATCTTTTTAATGCTCTCTCCATCCCTGAGAGCAAACAGGTCTGACCCAGGGCTGTTCGGGGCAAACAGTGGCTCAATAAAAAGCCATGGCTCAGACATCACCATGGGCAGGTGGCTCATGTTCTCCTCCACACCTTCTAGATCAATGTCACTAAATATTACTGTGGCACATGGTATTTTACTGCTGAGTACACACAGGTATATGTTGCAGTGTAGGTGCAGTATTTGCATGAGTACTCCAAATTTCAATGCTGAAACACTTACCTAAAACCTTACATGCTGAATGAGCATGTTTTTATCGATTTTTTTCGGATCAGACAGGTGTACAGTGAGCGGTATTGTATGGTGCCAGAGTATGTCTACTGTGAGAGGCTGTCATCAGCACATGTGCTGCTGCCGTCCCATGGCCTGCACACTGAAGATAAGAGCAGCCATTCAAACAAGCCATTCACTATAGTCATCTTTGTTTGCCTAGCTCTGAGACAGACCTGTAATGTGCAGAGTAAGATGTGCCATATGGACTCGGGAACACAGGGGGCTGAGTATACTACGTGTGCCAGACAGTACTTATCATATCAGGTTATCGTACTAGGGGATCAGGCGCACTTATAGTTTGAAGATTTTAACCTTGTAGATTTAGGAGTTGATGCTCTACTGAAATGTTTATTGGTCTGTACAGTTTGCATTAATTCAAACTTTACGGTTATACATCCTTTTTGATTAAGTATATCATGCAACGTGCAGAGAAAATTTAGTAAAGTAGGGCAGATGACCAGTTTTTTTATTACATTTTAGTGAAATACGTGAGCAATTACAAGTTAAAATAAAAAAGTTAAAGACCAGAGTAACTTCTGTGACATTGTTTATTTTAAATTTGGGTGCAATATAGCATTTGGCTTTTGGCTCTATGTTCTATTTAAGTTCATCCTGTCACGCACTGCTGGTGTTTGTTTTTCATGATGATGGAGACATTGCAGCATGCACATCTGCGTTTGCCCTGCACGACCTGCCCTCAGTGTTTTGAAAGTTCAAGTTCATTTCTAGGATTCAGAAAGTTCATGTGCTTATTCAATCTGGAAACATTCACAACTTAATTTATGTATATATTTACATAATGCTGTATGTGTTTGTATTCATGTGTGATTGTGCATGTGTCTGATTCACTCGACGGGGTGCCATGCCCTAGTGCAGAGGTCTTTGTTGTAAACCCGATGCAGTGAGTCAGGTGACATTGCACACACTGGGGATAATGTCCTTGGTTATTACTGACATTTTATCACATTCCTATTATATCCTAAAAACCATAGCTGCATGACCATCAAACTCATTGTTTATAGTTTCAAGTCAATCATTCAGTCATTGTGTTTGTATCTCCCAGTGTTGCCACCTGACTCCCATTAGCTCTGACTCGTGTTGCATTCATCCCTTTATCAATACAGTTGTCACCATCTGGCTCGCTGTGCCTCCATCCGAGTGCTCATTTAGGGGTTAACTTAGCAACAGCAGCAGGATGATAGTAGTGAATGTGAGGGGCAGAATCGGGCAGTCAGAGCAGATCCAGAACAGTTGGCTTTGAAGCATCTCGTGCTAGCCCACAGACAGGGATCTGAGCCAAGCAGCCAGCGACAGGGAAAACACAAGTGAGGGAGAATTGCCTTTATCAGCAAGACCAAGTACAATTGTGCAGAGCAGTGTGGGAGTTGGGGGAGTCGACACTTTGTATGGATGAATGAATGAATAGAAGAGGAGGTCTGAAACACTAGCATCTCCCCCTGCCTACCAATCCGCCCACCCCCATGTAGATCTCTGTATGTTTTAGGTCTGCCATCCTGAGGCCCCAGGGCCCCTCTCCATGGACACAGCGACAGATACCATCAATTACCAAGGCCAGACCTGGCCACCATATGGCCAGTGGCTGTATAGGAAGGGAGCTTGTTCACTTTGCAACACCAGCTCTGCATATGCTGCAAGCCAAACAGTGTAGATGGTGTGCAAATCGTGTGGGTTTCTGAACGTGTGTGTGTGTTATGTGCATATGTTTGGCTAGTGTTACAGGGTGGCCCAAGTGTCAGAGAGTCAGGATTGAGTTACGGGATAGAGTTATACCTGTATGTGATGTGTGTGTTTGTATGCTGGTGTACATCTGCCCTTGTGGGGACCAAAGGAGATTAGGCCTCAAAAGTAAGGATATTATGTAGAACCCAAACAATGAGGTTTGCCAATGTTGAGAACTTGGGAAGGGAGATTGCCAGAATGTACCCAAAAGTAAATCTGACTGGTTGAGTTAAAGACTTGTTAGGGTTGTCCTTACAGTTTTTAGCACATTGTTGGCATCAGGTAATGTGCTAATGTTTACACGATTATATAATTGGTACATGGAAACATGGCATGAGTTGAAAATATTACTCATATCGTTTAGTGTAAACACTTATCTGATGTTTTTGAAGCAGTCGTACACTTACTGTGACTGGGGAAGTCATAGAAATTTGAAAATGAATACTGACAAAACCTGGCCTATTCGGGCCGAGAAAGGCTCACAATTGCATCAGTTGGAGTTAGGAATGCATCTTTGGTCCTCTAGGGTATTTATAAAGACAATGAGACGAGTCTGTTTATTCTCAAACTACAAGTGGAAAAAAAATCCTACTCCCGCTGATCTGCCTCCACAAGCACAAAGGATAGGTGTCGCTGGACTGGAGTGTGTGTGCATGTATGTCTAAAAAAAAGAGAGAGAGTTGTTTCAGTTTGATCATGTGAGAAAGAGCCAACAGCAAAGCAAGGAAACATCTGGGTGATTAATCTTTGGGGTGGAAGGAAAACAGAGTCAGAGACTACTAGTCAGACTAGGCACACGGTATTTTGTTTGTTTTTTGTATTCACACACAGACGCATGACCAAACAGCCGGAAGCCAGCAATAGTCCCCCATGTTAATCACTTCCTATTATTGCACTTTCACATTAGAATTTGATTCCCCAAACTTGTGGGATAGAATGAAATTGTGCAAGTTTAACAATGTAAAAGTTATGTGAGGATGGACTTTGACCTACCTTCATGTTACCCCCAACATTTAGAGGATGTTAGATTTTTTTTGTATGTTCTTTCCAGCAGACTTTGGCACCGATTTAATCTCAATTTCTGTGTCCAGTCTACACAAAGTTTAAACGAGTTAAAGGTTTAGATGCTTTGATGGTAAAAACTCTCCAGCTACTAATGGTTTCATCCTTTCTGTCAGCACCACAAAACAAATCTTATTTTCTTCTGGATGACTTCATCGTCTGCAAGCTATCGGATATTCTTGGCTTCTGGAGAACTGATTAGATTATTCAAGCTTTTCCCCCCTACTTACATCAGAATCTCTGTTACCTATTCTGACAACAAAAACAATATTCAAATCATGAGTCACTAAAAGTAGGTCAGTACATTAGGGATTTTTGGAGTTATAGCCTTCCACTCACAGGTTGAAGGATTAGATTAGTTGATTAATGCACATGCAAGCACCTTTAATTCTGTGTTGCTTTTGGCAACATTTTTTGACAAAAGCAGTTGTAGCTTCTTTAAATAAATACTACGCACCCAAAGATTTTATCTTGGCAATCAATATATTTCTTTCATTAGTTCCTCATAGCAAGTGTCCGTCTTATTTTCTTTCTGAATTTGTTCACATCTTGCAGCTTTTTTTTCTGGCAGCTCTATTTATTCAGAGATAGAGAGATGCTAATGTTCATTTTATTTAAATTTAATTCAAAGTCACATTCACTGGGAACATTTCTGCATTCAAGATGGCGACGTAGCCGTAGCATGCAGCTGCCACTCCGGACAGAAAAATGGTGCTATGCCTTGAGTCACATACATTCACTCTTAAGGGAGAAGTTTTACTCATTTAATTAAAAAACACAAGCCTATATCTGCATTTTGACTGCTTGTCTTCCTATCAGAAATCAGGCACCCTAACCTTGAGGCTGCTGTTATGTTAGTGTTGAGGACAGATATAAGTGTTATATTGCATTTCTAGTGCTTAGTTTGAGCACAAGCTAGCATCGTTTACACACAAAAAGTAAACCTGTCCTGTTTTATTTTGGAAGCCATTCCATTTGTTCAGCATATGTTTAAAAAAAAGGCCTGGGCAATAAAGTTTTATTATATTTCTTTATGGTATCTGTACATACAGGTTATTGCAACACATCTGCAGCTGTACTGCGCAATTGTGCAATTGACTTTTTTATTGCCCCAAGGCCTGGACTATGAATCCACGAAGCAGGACAGGGTACTACTGTTTACTTTAGCTAAATCTGACTTACAGTAACAGTGAGA
>CAAE01007764.1:18295-33876 GCA_000180735.1 Tetraodon nigroviridis | reverse complement strand
TGAATTTAGAGATGCAAAGCAAGTTTTTACATTGGAGTTAATAAAGAAGGTAAAGGCGCCGTTTGTGCCTGCAAGGGTTCAAGCACGAGTCCGCTGCTCAGAAATGAGTCAAAATGTGCTTTACTCAGCATCTGTCTGCTTTCCCAGATAGTTAATGGTCCATTTCTGTGCTCACTGTAGCACTATCTTCATCAGAAGCTGAACGATACAGACCAAAAAAAAAAAAAAAAAAAAAAACAGGGTTAATTAAAATGTCTTAACATGTAGCTTAATTACCAACCAGCCACCGAATCTCTTTGTCAGGACAACTCTTCTTCCCGTCTCCCGTTTGCATTTAACAATAAAGCCTCCATTTAAAAAAATGTAATTTTGGTCTTTGTTGAGATTAGATTTAGTCCCTTTTCCCTTTTTGCTCCAGTAGAAATGAAAAATCAAATCAAAGAATAACATGTCTTCAGGTTCCCTTTTCTTTCTGTTTTAGTTCTGACCACCCTCCCCTCCTCCAGACTCCCCTGAACTGTAGCCATGGAAATGGGACTTTGGGGATGAAAGGAAACCATAATTTTGTGGCGGGATTAATTTGGAGACATGAGCGATGCCAAATGAAATTCCTGTCAAAACCTCTGCTGATTCTTTTCATCGCCTGCAGATTCCTGAGAAATCTGTTCCCCCTATGGCGTTTCTGATTTGACAGTCCAGTAGTTTTGGACTTAGTTCCCCCCTGATACCTCTGACATGTTGACATTAAGTGGTTTCCGAGACAGGCGGCACCCATATTTCAATCACCATTAAGCAGAGGGTATTCGCCGTTAGCGTGGATCGGGAAAACGTGCCGCTGACAAAGAGACATTCAGAGACAACACAGCAGGCAACAACTGTAATTACATTAGAGAATAACCAGCAGCTATTTCCCGTGAGCTTGAAATGATAAATATTATCCACACATGACCGTCAGATCGATCAAAAATAAAGTTAGATTGGAAGTTTACAGACGTCCTTGTCCAAAGTCGTCATCACATCAGACCCATCAGCCAGCTTTTTCTGGTTTTCATCAAAGTTTTCCTTTGTAGTGTTCTGGCTGCCTAAACTTACTTTCTTCTATCCAACCATCTGTCTTTCCACCCAACCATCCATCCATCCATCCATCCATCTATTCATCAGTCCACATCTGACCATGTTTTCTTTTCATACATGTAACGCAACACTATAGCTACCTCCACTGCAAGAACTTAACCTGCATCTGTATGCACATGCAGGACACATGCATGCTCCCACACAGCAACAAAAGCTCAACTGCAGCAACACACATCAAGCTGGACTTTATAAATCCTATATCCTCTGGATATACTTGCGCACTACTTGGCTTACTGCATATCCACCTAAAATCCGACCAAACAAAAGAATATATTCCCTCTGTGTGTCTCGCTCTTCCAAAAGCTTTGCAACCACCAACTGGGCTTCATTTAAGCGAAACTTTCATTTTTAAAAAGTAGAACAAGCTGGTGGACATCTGTATGTTGTAGAATGGGTCAGTGGTTTATCCCCCAGTGTCTCTCCTCTGTCCTGCCCCACCTTGATCCAAGACATCGGGGCTGATGTTGCTCATCTTGCCCTTATTAATGTAGTTTAAAGAGTTGTCATAACTTTCACAACTATAGTTTAAACTCCATGACAGATGATATGCACCAAATCAAGGTAAGAAACCACAGCCCACCCCACCAGCAGGACCGCCACCCACATACATCACAACCCATGCATGTTTTTCAGACTAGCGCATGTTTTCAGGTGGATCGTTGTTTGTTCTTCTGCTATTTTCCTCCCTGTCCAACGGTACAGAGTCGGTTGGGTGAAGGCGACCGGCCCTTTTGAAATGATAAGTACAGTCTTCCTACACCAAGGGACTGTCATTGAAGTCTTTGTTTGCCTGTCAATGGTGTCTGCGAACTTGAGGGTCAGCACAGAATGGAAATGACCATGTAACCTACTTGGAGGTCATCTAATGAAGCAAAATGTATTAATATATTTTCCAGGTTGTATTAGTTCATGCAATATGTTTCCCTCTGAAGCCCAAGGTTGCAGGTTCATGTTTGAAGTGGTTTTCAATCATCCCTTTGCCATTGAAGTTACTTTTGTGCTCAGAATCTTGGCTTCACAAGGCTACAGGACCCGTTCAACTTTAGATTATCCACCTATAGCCCATGAGACCCTTTCTTTTAAATTGTGTGACATAGAAGAGTGAGTTTTAAAGAATTTAAATACCCAGAAATACTGAAGAACAGTCAAAAACAGCCGACCCCACCTTTCTTCCCCTGGGCTGCGGCGATTCGTCCAGACCTGCTGTGGATGCCTCGAGCAACCCCCCCCACCACCATCACCATCACCACCACCACCACCACCACCACCACCATCATCACCTGTATTAAACACTTTCACAAACCATATCCCTCCTGACATACCACCCCCCGCTATCTCGCCACATCCAAGACCCATTTCCCCACATTTTCAAGCCTGTTCCTAGCTGGACCCCCTGGTCGGATTCACAGCGGGGACCCCTCCAGCCCATCAGAGAAGTAATTCACACTCTGCCTCATTTGAGTTATTTACTCTATTACCAGCCAGGCTGGCCCATTCCTCGCAGCTACCCACTGAGACTGGGAGCTCAGGCTGGCTACCCAGACTTTCAGCAGGATTGGCAATGCCATCCAGCAGACCTCCTCACCACGAAATGCATTACGACGGGTGCTTCCACCTCTATCAGCAGCTGGCACGGGAGGGGTGTGCATGTGTGTCTTTATGCGTGTCAGGTCTGATCGGAGAGGGGAGATTGCCAGGTTACCATAGTGCTCAGAGGTGTGGAATATGTGGCACCTCAGCGCACGTTCATGTGTGCATCTTGGGTCTATCTCCTCACCACTGGTTGTCTTCTGCAAGTCATTATCACACCCAAAGCCTGAGCTTTTCTCAGATGACTTGATGGATTTACATGAGTCTGTCTGGGGAGCTGTGAAAGAGACAGGGTCCGACGGAGATACGGGAGAACACTGCACCATCACCCTCTCCAAAATAAGAGGAGGGATGCCACAGTCACACCTAAATAATAAAAAAGGTCTTTTTTAAAGGGGATGTCTCTCCTCATCCTTGTACTTCACACAATAGGACCGAGTCTTCCATCTTTCTCATTGTAGACGTGAAATAGCCCTTCTCATCAAAGACAGCCGAGAACTCATCTGCCGTCTAAGAAACGAGTAATTTTGCTTCTCTTCTTCATCTCATTTCAATCTAAAATCATGCTCTTTCTGTCACATATTACTATTCACTATTATTCCAGCTTTTATAGATTTAGTTCACTACAATGCATTGTCTTCTGTTCTAACAGACTCAGGTTGTTTGTGACACTTTTAGGTTGATAGATTTGTAAGTAGACGTGGAACGTGTTTTATGCAGTACCATCTGTAACTTTAGCTTCTTCATCTACTAACAGCTGAAGTTTTAATTCGGACCCTAAATTCAAACTGCAACACCAAACTCACGTTTAAAGGGAAGAAACCTCAAAATCAGTGATACCCGAATTGGTGATACTGCTGCACGTCTGCCACTGGCCCAGGGTCAGATGAAGAAGAGCCTGTTTGTTCTAGTGGATGGACACCTGCATGTCTAACCCTTGACCGGCACGCTGCCATAGATCGCATTCATTTGAAGCCGGTGCAACATTTTTGTATAGCGTGTGTGTGTGTGAGAGAAAAGGAGAGAAAAAAAAAAGAGAGAGAGCAACTTGTAGGTGTTACAATTGGTGTTTGCCCTCTCGTCTTTCTGGTTGAGCCGCAGCAGCAGGTGTTGATGTTGCCTCCATTCAAAGTGTCGCTCACACCATTTAAAAAGTGAGGACACGCGGCTGCTTTGCATATGTTAGCCTTCTGTGGACCCGACACTCGTCCGCCAGGGTGGGATTCAATCCCTGACACATCAAATTGACTTCATAACAGTTTCTTTGTCTCTTGCTTTGAACCTGGACTGTGATTTTCTCTTGCATTCAATTTGCTTTGCTGTTTCATTGGGTCTAATGTGATGACATAATCCTTCCTACAGGAAGTAATCAAGAGTAACACACACCCTCAATCCAGAGAGGTTATTGACCCCCAGCGGTAAATACAATTCTAAAATAAAAGGGTAGGTGTACTTTTGGACAATTTTGGACATAATGGGAAGAAGAGAAATTAGGGAAACTATCTCGGGGGCTTTAAGATGGTCATGAAGGACGAAGAGTCATTTGGAGAAAGTTCTCATGCAAAAATAAAAATCTTTACTACCAGGTAGACATCCCCGGTGACAGTTGTCTACCAGATTGCAAAGGAAATCAGAAAACCTGCTGGACTGCGGCCCATGTAGGACAGCAATGAGGAAGCCTGCCCTAGAAGGTTCTCCAGAGTTTGTGAATGTGTGCACCCCCTCCCAGAGGTTGCAGCAGCCCTTTCTGACGGTACCTGCTCCTTCTTTTTCCTTTACTCCAAGAGGATAAAAATGTTAAAGCTCTTCCCTCACTATCTCTCTGCCACTCATTTGGGACCTCCTCTCATCTTTGCCTTCATTATCCATTCTTTTCACCACTTTTTTTTCTCCACTTCCTTTCTTGCAGCTCCTAATCATCTCTTTCCCTCCTTCCATTTCTTCCGTCTGTTGGTCTGTCTGGCACTTTGAGCGCAGCTAAGCCTTCAACCAGTGTCAGAATGTACAGAGCTGGAACGGTAGCTCTGCTGTGTTTAGGTGGTGGCATTCAACCTAACACACACACACACACACACACACACACACACGCACACACACACGCACATACGCACACATGTATGTGAACAGAAAAACAGAGCAGACTATCAACAATGTGTGTTTACATTATGGCATGAGGACAGATATGACATAAAACCATCATGTACACACACACACACACACACACACACACACACACACACATGCATACAGAGCGATGCTGAGTTATTGAGTCAGACAAGTCAAAGCCCTCTAAAGTTGGCATGTGCACACAATGTGTATGTGTGTGCGTGCATGTGCCTGTGTGTGTGTGTGCGCGCGTGTGTGTGTAATAATCCATTGGTTCTGTTCTGTGCTGATTCCAGGCGCTAAGCCCTGCCACAATTATTCAAATCCTGGCTTTTAGTTGCAGCACACCTCTCTCCATGGGCCCATGAGCCGGTAATCTTGCCTTTGGCCCTGCATTTCAAATGGCCTTAACTCCCATAAGGAATGCATATGAAGAGGAGCCACTAGTGGTTTAATCCGCCCTGTTTAAGTTGCTGAAACGTACACCTGTCACGCTGTCTCACGCCAGAGCTTGTGGCTACTGATAGCGGTTACAAGCATACTTCACATTTGATATAAATTTCAAATCTGTTAGATCAAGGTGACCCATGGAATTTCCTGTTTTAGCATAGATGCACTGTGTGGTTGCATCCTGGAAATGTGACCCTGGAAATGCCATGTAAAAGTAACCTGGATCTGACTCCAACAGGTAATTATAAACACTGACTCTTCAAACATTTGTTCTCCAGGAGTGTGTCAGTCAGGAAAACAGCTGAAGCTTGTGGCCCACAGCCCACAGAGTTAACCTGAGTTAACTCAGGTTTTTCATTTTTCTTCTTTTTGGTTTGTATGTTACATTACCTCCACGTGTTCAGGTCCCTCAGACACTAGAAGCAGCACTACAGTTGTGCAACCAGAGGGGGAGATGGAACAAAGACAGGTTGTCCCTGTGGTCGGATTGGGCGGAGATGTGTGAGCTCAAAGGAGGGGGATTGGTCTCTGATGCCGATCACAAAATCAAAGATATCGATCCACTCCAGATCAGGACAACCGTCACCAGGATTTTTGCTCTGGTTTTCAAGATAACAGTTGAGACGGGAGTGTACTTTTTTACTTGATTTATTTAGTAACTATTTATTGAGAAAAGAAAACACAAAAAATCCTTCAGAAGACACGCGCACACACACACACACACACACACACACACACACACACACACACACACACACACACACACACAAATACATACAGAGTTTGTTGAAAGGCATGGTGATCAGCTTAGGACAGCTGCAGCAGCCCTCAGGTAAGACAGAATCTCCCAGCCTCTTACACGAGGGACGTGCATGTACCGAACATCTGTTGACATAAACACGCACACACACACACGCACGCGCACACACACTTTTGAGCTAAAAGCAAGCTTTTGTTTGAGACTCAATATGCTTCAAGTAGACTCTGCAACTTGGTACAAATCTCCCAAACTCCCACAAGCGATGATCAGAGCATGTGCTTCTGGGAGGCTCTTGTTCACACACACACACACACACACACACACACACACACACACACACCCTTCCAGCATTCTTCAGCTGGCAAGCTGCTTGCTACCAGGCTGTCTGGGTCTGGACGTCTACACAGGAGAGGGTTACTGCCAGCGGGGCCGATGCTCCAACTGTGGCCTGGGCCTTCAGAGGTTTCAGCTAGCCATTGTGTGTATTTGTGTATAACGTGGCTGCACGTGTTGGCAGTGATGTGTTGACCATCTGGATATCTGTATGTGGTCCCCTCTAGGACCCCACAAAGTATTGTAGTCACATTAGAGCTGCTATTTCCAGCTCTCCCCCGCCCACCTCCCCAAACACACACACACACACACACACACACACACACACACACACACACACACACACACACACACACACACACACACACACACACACACACTAGTGCAGCCATATAGACTAAGAAAGAATGCCCTCAGAAACATGGAGACACTAACTGACCTTTGCCACCACATTTCCTGTTTTTCTTTATTTTTTTCCTCATTTTTATCAAATTTCTAAAAATCAGATGCAATGTTTTTAGTGCGATATGATCCGCAGCCACCTAGTGTTCTTTGCCATCTGCTTGGTGTTTTTGGAGTCGGGGTCCGAATGTGACTGCGTAGGTGACAGTGGACAGACTGAGAGCAGAACAGCCAGTGAGTCATTCCGCCTAAAAAAAGATGTTAAAAAAAAGATAAATATAAGCGACGCTTTTAGGAATGTCAGTATGGGTAATAAATGCTTTAGTGATACCTACAAATTGCAGTTGCTCCACTCATGCTGTAGTTTTCATTTTCACTTTGACCTTTGACCTTATGACAGGCGCTCACAGGTTTCACTGAAACTGGAAGGTTTTGATTTAAAAAGATTACCTTATTTTTACCACTCAGGTGCCAGATTACTGTGTAGAGCACATCATTTGCCCATAATGGCTGCTTAAAAGGCCCTCTCAACTCTTACATATGTATAAGAAAACAAAAACACTAATTTAAATTGGGATTTAGTTATCATATAATTGAGGTAATGAATATTCACTGAGATGAATGTCTGTTTGAGTCCTGTAGGCTGATTGTAGGAATGAGAACGGCACAAAATGAAACAGTTCACACCTCTGTGACACACACTGGTGCAAACCCAAGGGCATATTGATTTTTGGCTATTTTATATCCCTAATTCACTCTCATTTCCTCCCCCTTTGGCAGATGTAGAGAAAGAGAGAGAAAGAGAGATAGAGAAAGAAAGGTTGTTTAAGTTCACTTTATCTCAACCTGAAACTGCTGAAAAGGAAACATGATACAGGTGAGGGCCAATGACCAAGAAACAGAAAGTTCGGCGCTTTTTGCATCATGCAACTTCTGCAACTGCTACAGGTTCCGACCATTCTTGAAGGTCCAGCTGTTCCAATATTAGTCAGCACCAGAATGATGGACTTTCTGATAAACACAGCAGGGCGTGCGCTTCATCTGGTATTGACATGTCACTTTTTTTTAATTAACCCCGCCTTCTGTTTTTCACATTTGGAGAATCAGTAGGATGTGCTCATTTTCCTCCTCCCCATTAGCCAACACACACACACACACACATGCAGTCCCTTATTTCTATGTCCATACTATTATCCATTTTTCACGTCCAATTGCTCTGTTATGGTAATCGTGGAAGGCTTGCCATGGGGTGATTACTCACAGCTGACTTCAGAAGCTTCTCTCTCTTCTCTCCTGCCGTTTTCCTGCTGGCTCTTAATGCACTATTAACCCATTCCTGCTTGTTAATTCCTTCCCAGTCATTGCGTGGCGTCCACTCCATGATATCTGTCATCATTCCATGCCTATTAGCTCTTCGACCAACAGTTATTCCTAGCGTGCTGCTGCACTTCTTCCCCTCCTCCTTCACTTGCTCTCCTAACAGTCTGTTTAAGGAAGTGTAATTGCTGTGGGGGGGCCTTGCTGAGAAGGAATTGAAGATACCGCCACTCTGAGACTGAGCTGGATTTGTATTCCCGTTGCTCTTGTGTGATTATGATGTCAGTGATCCTTCAACCTACTTCTTCTTTTGTGTTTCCAGTGGCTCCATTAGCGGTTGTTACAGTCAAGTTGCAGCTGTGGTGATTGATGATTCCTCCAAGGTTATTGTTGCTGTTGCTGTTCAGTTTTATGTTGTCTAGATTTCCAGGCGGCACCTGGAGCGGTACAGGGCAGAGATCAGGCTGGATTTGGGCAGTCCTGAGGTTTCATCCTGTCTGGAAATAGCCGCCTGTTTTTATCTACCTAAAGCGGAATCTCTTACATTTTATTTGTGTCTGCTGGTTCGATCCTGCACTGAACTGAAGATGCTATTTGACTCCAGAGCGATCATTTTTCAACATCTGTGTACAAGAAATAAAATTTTGTGAAATCAAAAAAAAAAAAAAAATCCTTTCAAATTAATGACGCTCTAGTTTTAGCCTGGAAAATGTGTGCATCTATTTTTATTCTGTTTAGGGGGTGTGGGCAGAACCTTCCTGGCCTGTGGCCTAACTGGATTTGAGACATTGCTATATTTTAACTTTTTTTGGGGGTCAGATTGTTTTAATAAACTCTCTATCAGTAAGCAGTGCTTCTCACAGTTTTGAGTTTGTTGCTTTCCGTAGTGGATGCTGTCATAAGTCTGCCTATTTGGCCCTGAGGGATTCAATCACGTACTTTATGTCCCTCTGCTATAAATCCAAATGGAGCGCTGTTGGAAGGAGAACAGGAATATTCCTCACAGTAGATCTTGGCAGCCTGCACTGGAACCGCTGCTGGTGTCAGGGCCTGTGGTTTTGGACCATCCCAAGACATATGGAGGAATGCTGGAATCACAGAAAGCCCTTTAGCTTGCTGGGCTGAACCGCACAGCATCTCAGGTTTCCATGAAACCACATTAAAGCGAAGCATTAGGACCAAGTGTGGTCTTTACGATGCTGATTTCTATACAGGCCGGTGGCACACAAATCCACAACCGTCAATCAGCCCAAAGTGGTGTCTGTTCTGCATTTTTTTCGACCTTCTTGTTGATCCCAAAGTAAACCTGACCACGAGTGACCCAAGTCTGCCAAAGCAATGAAAAAGTAGATTTTAGAGACAGCTGTTGCTGCAAATGATCTAAGACAATAAGTATAGACTGGGTAGCAACCAAGACCAAATAGTGTTGTTGATGTTATCGGATCGTGCAATCCAATTGTGGCTGAAACCGAGAAAGCACAATAAAACTAAGCTCTGTTACAGATGAGTCCAGTAGAGCTTTCCCTAAAAGTTACATGACAAACAAAAAGTTATTCTGTACACTGTATTGCAGTACTGCAGCAGAAAGGAAGAGCAGCAATGTTAGGGAGGTTGTAGTTTTGGGGCGTGTTCACTCAGGCAGTTTTAATATCCTGGCTTCATTTACTAATATGTTGTTCTGGGTTTGTCTCAGCCACAAACCTTTCTTCACAAGAAGTAAAAATAATAAAACTTTTTAGCTCACATGACTGAGAGGTAGCTCGTAGTGCATGCTAATTTAAGTACTCGCTACAGTATCACAGTGCCTGTAAGGTATGTAAATGTTTTCAGGAATATGATAAGAATCTCCGGTATTTATTTACTCTGAGGGATAATGCATCAGTTCATCAATGGGACAACGTAAACTTAGACTGTAGATTTACACACCCCCAGATCGTCATGTCAACTGGCAGTTCTCCTCAAGCTGACCTGGTTTTTTGTGTACCTGTTGTACAGTAGTTAAACACCATTATGCTGACAGCCAGGTTCCCTTTTACTTAGCTCAGCGCCGTCCATTGTCTCTTCCCTCCCACAAGCCGTTTTTACATTTCCATCTTTTCTAGTGCTAACCCCGGCGATTTGGCATTCACACCAATTTGCGATTCACAACTCTGCTAATAACTCCGGCCTTTTATTGCATTAGTGATCTGCTGCTCCAATGTGGAAGTCGCCGGCTGGATGTACTCTCACAGTCGCGTTAGCCCCCTTTGATTTCCAGTCGCATATATCAACCTGCAATTACAGGACCTGGTCTGGATACTGTCAAGCATGACTGCAGAGGTATTGGAGTTATTGTAATTACACTCAGGTAATTGAGCTGCCACGTATGAAGATGTTAAAGGCTGCCGGTTCACTGTCTACCTTTTCCAGTTTAACACTGTGTGAAATGCTGTTATCCTCTAATAAACCACACACACCAACTGTAAAAAGTGTATTAGCCAATGTTGTTGGTCTACAATGAGACAGGGTATTAAATATATCCATGAAAACATGTTTAAAAGCTGCACCACTTCAGAGAGTTGACACTCCAAGATCAATTTTTATTATAGATTTCAACTCTGAAGAGACTGATTGCATGTGAAGCTGAAGCCACCACTAGAGGGTGTCTGACATGTTTTGGCTTCAGTTTTGCAGATTTAACGCAATGACAACGCAACTCATGTGACAATACAAATGTCAGATGAGTTTACAGAGTGTTGCAGGTAACACGGTAAAGGTTAAATGGTCAGACAGAAAGTTTGCAAGGTTAAGTGGCAGATTCAACGTCTAATTTTGCCCCCAGGTGAACCTTCCAGTTGTGGTGTTCCACATCCCCGGATTGCGAGAAAAATAGTTGGTTGCTTTAGTGCGTTTCCTGGGAGGCTTCTGCTGCCGTAGACACTGCTGTCAACCATCGCCTGTCGACTTCAGACTCTTTCTCCCTCGCGCTCCCTCTCTCGCTCCCCATCTGAACCCGTCTTTTCCTCATCCACACATCTGCTCTGCCATCTTTCCCCTTCTCTAGTGTGTGTGTGTGCTGCAATCCTTCACTCTGCCTGTATACGCTGACCCTCTCCTCATTACCGTCTCAATGACTGCAGCAGCTGGTCGTCTGAGTCGCAGCCGCCATTGTTGATTCTTTACTTGTCCCACTATCAGGAAATTTAACGACGTAGGGTTAAAGGAGGAGTGAGTGGGAAAGTGAGGAAACAAAAAAAAACCTAACAAGTTAGAAGTCTTTAATATATCAAAATATTTTGGCACACCAGAAATGGTGTGTGTGCCCACTAAGACAACTCCATCTAAAAAAAAATTGTTTTCTGAGAAAAAGAAATCTTGAAGATTCATTTTTACTTCTTTAAAAGAAAAGCCTAAATTATGGAATATCTGCAACTGATTCCCTCTTTAGAGACAGGAGAATTTTCTTCACAGGAGTCTGTCTGATGCATCACAACATTTGGCTGAGAATATCAATTTTTTTTTACTAAAATGCTACCTGGTGGCCACATGTGAACCCCTCAACCTGTTCTGAAGTCAAAGGAGAGATCCAGGATCAAGGACCTGATCCACAGGAGCCTGTAGGAGGTCAAAAATACAAATGGACCTTGAAGATTTCTCAACTTCTGCAATACAGTTGTGGAAGGAAAGATGATAGAAAAGGGGTGCAGAAGATATGCCAGACAGGCTGCAGCGAAGGGGAGCAAAATCAAAACTGTGAGTGCTTGTGTCTGTCCGTGTGTGTGTGTGTGTGTGTGTGTTAGTGAGGAAGAGATAGCGTGAATCTATCTTAGCCAATCCCATGTGCGGCACTCTCATCTGAATTAAGCTGCGCAAAACAGGCCCCAGGGCTTGGTTGCTAAGCAGTGAGATGTGCTTGCCGATTTCCACAGAGACCTTGGTGACGAGAGTCTCTCGGATGCCCTGAACCAGACACCCCATAATAATGAGAAGCGCCACAGCAACAATAGAGGCCCCCCATTAATAGGTCGCACGTTTGCTGTAATGAGGGGAATTATGCACGGCGAGCAGGATTGTGTAGCCATAGCGCATTGTGTGGCACTGACGGTGACCACCCGGATGTGCCAAACCAAAACGCGTTGTGTCTGTCTGTAGGCTGCTTTTCCTTTAGTTAAAGAAACCTACAGTCAAACATGTCTTTGTGCTACTTGTGGGTAATGCGTGCAGCGAGGGATTCCAAGTTCAGTTCCTCCTCTTCTTTGTTTGCATCTCCAGCTGAGAGGGGCACATTTTTAGCTATTTTATCATTTGTAGCCATAGAGACATGTTGGTAAACTTGGTAACCGTGGCTGCAGGGATTCTGTTTGTCTCCCCGAGAGCTCTCGAGGTCAGCTCATAAGGGGGATTTTCCAGAGGTCTTCTATTTTTTTTCCTTCTTCTCCATGTCTTTCTGGAGGGGGGTAAGGCTGTTGGAGGAATTGTGACCTTTTGGGTTTCAGACAGTGGAGAAAGCTAAACAAGCCAAAGTCTGTTAGTCTGTCAACAAACACTTAAAGGTCTCAGGAGAAGTTGGGAGCCTCCGGGGGACAGGGGGAATGCTGTTCATCTGGAGGATAGGCCAGCTCCACCAAGGATGCTTCAACAGACCCAGTAAACAAGGACAAAATACCTAGCTGTTCTCGTAATAATGTGGCAGCGATATGCAGACTCTGGCTGGGGCACTGTATGGGACTGCATGTTAAAGGTTAAGTGAAACATATGAATAATTATGGGATGGCTCACTGATTCCCCTGTTTGGAGGTTCAGGAACATGCGCAAATGCGTGCTGGGTGTAGAATACCTGCGGACGCAACAGCAGAGTCATAGCATTGCGCAAAGGATGAGTGACAGGCCTGCTGTGACATTTTTGGTGTGATTTTAAAAGTCCTTCCCACCATCTGATTATTATAGCTCTGGACACTGCAGCTGGAGGGCAAACTGAAATGCCATAACTGAATCATAGCGGCTGCTCGGGCATTTTTTTTTTTTTTTCTTTTGCTCTTGGAAGATGCTTCATTTATGTTGCTGCCTAAAATGCCTCTCTTTATAGACCTCTCTTAAGTTTACCTCCACTGATTCATTCAAGTATTTGCGACTCTCTGATGGTGCATTAGGAAACACTTTGCCGAACCTCTTATGTTGAAAGCGTCTGCTTTCATGCCTTCAAATGTTTAAACTTAATGTTAATTACGGCGTTGAAACTAAAGTTGGCTGACCTTCACCTGCAGCTTTTGCAACTTAGCACCCAAAGAGCAGCCTGAGCTGAGAAACACCGGCTGCAAAACTTTATCACCGTTTAAAACCCATCATACAGACGCATTGATTAAGTAATAAAATTAAAGAAAATTGCAGAAATAGAAGAAAAGCACATTTTAAATGACAGAATTAGCAGTGGACCATTGTGGTCAGGCAATTAGCTGCTGCCAGAGAAGGCGACTGTGGCGATATTTCTTGCTTAACTCATTAAAGAGGTCTCCGGCAGCGTGCTCACTCATGTCAGGCCCCACATAATTACTTTAAAACAAGGTGGTGGGAGGTGGGGAGGCTGGAAATCAAAGTACGTGCGCTCTGGCATTGTTCACTGCCCCTCATCTCAAAATTTAATTAGCCGTTCATTTTAATAAAAGCCCATTCGGAATAAACTGCGTCATTAACGGACATTCTGGTGCCCCTGAAGGCTGCTACGTCTTCATTGGCGGCTGTGATGGACACTGACAGGTGACAACACAGGTCTTTAGAAGCAGATATCTGCCTGCTTTGATCTAGGAACAATCACAGAGCTAAAACTCAGTGGGCATGGAATCTGCAAGCCACGAGAATGGGTTAATGGGTGTAATCGGGTATTTTTGTAACCTCCTCACAGTACAGCATCCAACAAAACTGGTCTGGCTATTCCTCAGTCTAAACAGAGGAGCTTTCATATGTGCTGGTTTGACTGTGCAGGGGTGGGTGGGGGGTAATTTCTCAGCAGTGGGCTGCAGGACACAACACTAGCACCTCAGAATTGGGTCTTCAGTGGGTTATTAGTTCCCAGTGTTGTGTTTGGGGGCTACAGGAGGGCCCGCATCCTGACATGTCTTCATCTTATTGCCATCGCTGAGGCCACACCGAGTCTCAGCAGCCAGTCACCTCCTGCTTTTGCTCCAAACTGGAATCTCTTATCTAATTGGTCACTGGTGAGTTGCCCTCTTCCCACAGACATTGTTGACCAAGGCCGAATCCAAGAGGAATTCTAAACACCGTCCACCAAATTGCCGAAACAACAAATTCATAGTTATTGGAGGTGTGAGAGAGACAAAATTCACTGCATCGGACTACCGTCTTTTATTTTCCTGACTGCTGTGAGTTTGTTTGCTGAACTGGAGATGTTGGAGCTATCACGTTCTTTTCAGCAGTATTTCTTTACTTATCACTGTAGCGTTCCACGATGTGTCAGAAAACATTTTCCACACACTTTACCTTTACTAATGAGTCAAAAGTGCTGTGCAAATAATGTGTGAGGGTCAGTGAAATCCACACAGTGAGGACAGTCAGGGAAACCTGCAAGGGTGGAGCAGCACTGGGACAAGCTAATTAAAAATATAAGTGACCAGCAGTGTGTCCGCCGTCAGGGCGCAAAGCCGGTACTCACTGTAACCAGCTGAAAGCCTCGACCCAGCCTTTGTGGGGACTCACCTGTGATGGAGGTAAAGAGCGATGCCGATACTCGCCCCCACCACCACAGCATCTCGGCACATCTCTCCCTCCTCTCCTTGTCTCTTCCTCCTTCTCTCCACGCTCTCCTGTGACAGATCCAGGCGGTGGGTGGTGGTGGTGGCGCTGGCACATTGTTTCCTCCTTTCTCCCGTTCCTCCTAGATCTACACCACCCACACATGGGGTTATAATTAATACTTCCACCATATCCATTTTTCATACTGTTTGCCCAGAAAAAGCTAGGGAGCCGGAGCTGTTGAGGGTCGAGAGCCAGAGCGCCGGGATGCTAAAAAAGATCTTGGAGATTAATTAACGGTGGAAGAGGGGAAGAAAAGGAACGTGTCCGGAAAAGCAGCAAGCTCTGCACAATGCACTTCATTTGAATAACAGAGCGGTGTGTTTTTCTACAGCTTGCTTATGTGTGTGTGTGTGTGTGTGTGTGTGTGTGTGTGTGTGTGTGACCGCAACACCACTCTACCTGAAATGAAGGATAACTAGTCCACTGGATTAGAAAACGCATCATCTATCGTCCACACGCCCTGCACTTCTCTCCATTATTTGTATTCAAGGTTTTCTGAAATGACATTGCAATCTGATGATGCACCAGCCCATTATACTGTCTAGCAGGACAAATACCCCGGCGTTTTTCTGTGTAGAACTAACACAATTTTTCCATGTCAGGGTGTGTGTGTGTGTGTGTGTGTGTGTACGTGTACGGTGCTAATGTTCTAGGGGACCAGGGTGGAGGCGAGGCCCCGAGAATGCTGCCATTAATCCTG
>CAAE01007763.1:0-16007 GCA_000180735.1 Tetraodon nigroviridis | reverse complement strand
TAAATTAATGGTAGCAATAAAAAGAGTGAAAGTACGCTTGTGCTGCTCAAACTATTTATATTTTGTTAGGATTTTGAGAAAGCGGGTGTCTTGTTTGTAATCATCAGCGTTTTCTCGACTTTTATTGTGAAGTAGTGATGAACGGCGCCTTTGTTTCCTGTCCTCCAGTCAGCAGATTGACAGCGACGCTGCTGGCAGCCAGCAGGATGCTATCGGGCCGAGGAGAAGTAGCGACCTAACGGTGTAGCTGGAGCGAGAGTAGCCTTTGTTTTCTCCACCTGAAATCCGAGGTAAGAAGCGCAGCCTGCCCCAGCCGTGCGCTAACCGGGGGCCTGCAACCACCGAGGCCACTACCGACAATCGTGACCCGTTTTTTCTCTATTTCCAGTCATGTGGAAAATGGCTATTGTTCGTTACATTGTCCTAGCTAACGCGCCTTCGTGCAGAAGAAGGCAGGATGTCGGGCTCGGATGTGTCGCGGTGCTTCTGCTGGCCCAGGGGGCAGCTTGCGGGCCGCTCTGGAGCTTTTCTCTGGTGTGGGAGCAGGGATACAGGAGCCTTCCATGTCTGCTCCTGCTGCTCCTCTCAGGCTGCTTTAGCATTGCACCATCAGCTGCGCGCGCGCGCGCGCACGCACGCACGCCGTTATTTTGAATTTTGGAATTTACACAGCGTTGCAGTGACTTTCTGCATTGCCATCGCACCCGTCCCCTGGACACTGTTGTTCCTGGTTTCCACCCTTTTGTCCTTGCGTGGATTCGCCTTGAGGCTCTACTGTGATATATACATGTTGATGTTCTCTGGAGTTTATAATTCATTTAGAATCAGTCCAACTGAGAATGAATTGCATTTTATAGTTCCAGTCTAGACATTGTAGAGCAAAAAACATGATCACAAGGGTTTATCTCCACTGGGGACACTGGAGCGGTACCAGAACCGAGCTGGTGGTAACACTGTCAGAGGACTGAACTGTGTATATTTAGCTGCTCAACATCTATCTCTCCATCCTTTCTCTAATCCTTCCTTACTTTACATGCTAACGGGGTGCATGCTTGCCACCTCTCAGCTGGCTCTCGTTTATTCCAACGGTTCAGCCGCTGCCGCTGTCTTTGTGTGACGCTTAAACCTGAATGTTAGTTACCAGAGGACGGACTCATGGTTACAGTGTGAGATCTTTGCCGAGCACTGTGCCAAAGTAAATGCTTCCCACAGTCAGATTTGCTGTTTATGTAACAGCGTGCGTGTGTGTGTGTGTGTGCGCGCGTGTGTCGTGTGTGCCATATGCTGTACTACCCCTTGAGTTTCCAGTTAGATTAGAGCATTAATGGTTTATGTGGGTTGTTGCTATAGAAAAACAGATTTCTTTTTTCTATAGCAACAAAGTTTACACTCCGTGTCAGTTGGTGGCAGTCATGCACAAAATTGTTGGATTCACAGCAGTGCTTCATTGCTGCCTTTATGGATAATGATTTTGCGTTTTTGACGATTTGCGAAAGAACGTTTTCCACGTTGAAGTAAAAACAATATTTTTTTCTAACAGATGCCGATTATTCGCAAATGTGCGGCCCAAGTGTGTGCAAGAATATCCCCCTCCCTTGGGTTCGTTTTTGCCAGATGCACCTTTGGCTGCAGTCACAGCGGCGTGTCTGCGTGGTTCTGCCTCCTCCGTCGGGCTGGAACATTTGGACGCTGCAGTTTTTCCCCTCAGTCTGCCTTGCACAACAGCCCCGGCGCGTTTAGCTCGTTTTGGGAAGTAAAAAAAGCTCCTTTCAAATCCATCCACAAATTTTCAATTTGGATGGAGATCCGGGCTTCGCCTTAGGCACCCTGGAACCTTCACTTTGTTGTCTTTCGGCTATGCCGCGGAGCTGTTGCTGTATGTTTGGGGTCGTAGCCTTGCTGGAAAGGAAATCTCAGCGTAAGCGTATATTATTGGTCCCTTGCAGACTGATTCGGTTGACTGATCCTCCAGGAGCTACTGCTTTTTTCCCTCATTCATGTTTCCGTCCACCATTACAAGCCTTCCAGGACCTGCTGCTGCGGCAGATCCGGACCACCGCCTCGTTTCCCTCGGAGCTGGTGTATTTGTGGTGTGTGGTAGTTGTGTTTGGTGCTCTCCACACTCTCTGTATTCCCTGAGGGTGGTCATAAATGAACACCTGAGGTGGTAACGATGAGGAACCGGAGACTGGAGCGACCGCGCTCACACTCATGCGATCCCCAGTTACAACGCAGATGAATAATGAGGCAACATTCTGCAAAAGCACTGCAGAACTGTTGGCAGGCCAATAGCTGGAATATACTTTGATGGGAAATTCGCTCATATCATACTAACGACAAAACCAAAACTCACAATCTGGTTTATGGCCTCCAGACTGCAAATATGTTGATTCAGTTACTAGAACTGGATGGTTGGCATAAAGACTATGGAAAAAAATGCTGTACGATGTTTTCAAGTGCAAATTCAAAGATTGAAACAGTCAGTAAGCCTTTTCGCTGGCTGATCTGAAGACGTACAAAGATCATGGCCTTGCGCTTGTTCTTGCAATGCAACACAGTCACATTTTGTCACGTTGGTGTCTTCATTCCTGGAAAAAAACTCTGTTTGCTTTTGTTCCTGCCTTGGAATTTTCATCATTATCAGCACTGATGGACTTTGGCTCCATCTAAACACGGCCGGTGAGTTTCTGTGCTCATCAGAGCAAGAGAGAATCTGCTCCGGAGTACCGAAGTTGCGTACTCTTCCATTTATTCCTGGAAGTTTTCCTGGAGTAGAATAATGAAAAAGATCCCGGTGTGTAACAGGAGCACTAAAAGCACTAAGATGGAAGTAACACAATGATGACACACTCGGTGAGTTCAACCCCGCGTACAGGGGAAAATCTTTTGTCAGCAGTCTTTTATGTCGGTGTGGAACACCCATTTCCCTCCAGTCGGGCTGAATCCTTTTACTTTTACCTGCTGTTGCTGATAATCTGGTGTTGTTGGTTTTTACCTGCACGTGAATCCACACCGGCTGTCGCCGCTGTGTTTCCGACGTCCTGCCGGAGTATCGCCGGTCTCTGCGGACAGCGCCGCCCTCCGAGAGGCCATCTGGACGGCCCAGCTCTTGTGTACACAGACACAACAACGGGTCACAGAAGCAGAAACAATCAGGAATGGGCCGAGGGGTGCTGTCCACGAGCCAGAACGGAAGATTCCACACAGGAATCTTCTCAGAAGCACCTAAAGTTAAAGAATCAACGGCAACAACAGTATTTGGAAAGGCTTATTTTGTCATGAGCATTATTCTGTTGCTACCATTACGCTGCCGCAAGCTAACTATTTTGATCAGAAAGTATTCCGAGACGAAAGGAACCAAAATAACGCTCACACCTGTAGTTTTCACCCTTTTGTCTGTAACATTTTCAGTGCACCGTTTCAGCAGCCTGTCATGTGCGCTTTCTTTGAAAGCTTGTGCAACACAATGATAAGACATCAGAAACGAACAACAATTGTGGGAAAGTCACTTCTTCCCTGCCAGCCACGGAGGGCTGTAATCATCTCTCCCCTTATGTCTGTCATCGCGTACTGAATGCGATTGGCTTAGCTAAGTTTTGGTTTAAAGTTTTTCATTTCAGCAAATTACACACTGAACACATATTCCTCCAAGACGCAGAGACTCTCCTCATGTGGTGTAAGTAGGCAAGTGAGTTTGAATTCCCTCACAGTTTCAGAAGTGGATAGAAACCACATGTTCTCAATCCCCACGAACTCTCCTTCCCTCTCCTTCTGTATCTATCTATCTTTCGCTGTGCACCAATGTATGTGTTTGTCCCTGTGTTTCACCATGTCGTCATTTTCATGGTAAATTAGAAGCATATGGTCCTCTGCAGTGCTAAAACACAGGAATGCTCCACAGTACAGCACATTATTCTTTTATTTTGAAAATTGTAGATTGCAGGTATATGATATTGTCCAGTGATTATTAAAATGGTAACCAATGGAATTACCTGCTTCACAAGCGTGGTGTATCGTTTTATCGAAAGCGGACAGTTGAAGATCATTTACCACAGTAAAATGAATGAACGAGAATCAAAGCCCAGCGTTTTTTGTTTCCCCCCAACAAGTTGTGAACCACAGTTGTACACTCACCGATACAGCCTAAAGTGATAGATTAGCTGGCGATGGTGGTAGTGAGAGGCTTGCCTTCTGAATTATTGTGTAAACATGCTTTAAGGAGGGATCCACCGATCGGACCAGAGGATTCATTGCATTTGAAGTGTAGTATTCCTGGAATGAAACAGCTAATTCTCCGCAGGCAGCACGTTAAGATAACATAACGCCAAACAACTGATTACTTGGGGTCTAACATTCCTGTGTGAAATTCTTTGAATATTTTAATAGATAATTATTACTTCAAGTCAAGTGGAGTGAGTTTTTTTGTAATTTCCAAACATATATAGCTGGTGCGATACATGTTGTAGACGAAACCACGTTTCTCCAGGACTTGATGTTACATAGAACAACGTAGAGGCACAAACGACGACAGGGCCACACAGGGACAACATGGAGCCGCGCACGACAAGTGCAACAAAC
Source organism: Tetraodon nigroviridis (assembly GCA_000180735.1). Classification (NCBI taxonomy): domain Eukaryota; kingdom Metazoa; phylum Chordata; class Actinopteri; order Tetraodontiformes; family Tetraodontidae; genus Tetraodon; species Tetraodon nigroviridis. The sequence goes on along the minus strand of CAAE01007763.1, from coordinate 11,429 downwards.
ATTTGACATCACGCTACAGGACAAGCACATCGAATAAAGCGCCGGCTACAGCGCAGATTATGTGCGAGTTGTTGTGCCGTTATAAGAGCAGCAGCAGGACTTGACAAGCTTTTATTGGCAACTGTCACAAATTCGTTGTTTGTACAAAAGCCAACGTGGAAGCCAGATCAATAGCCTGCCAAGAGAATTCTTTCTGTCCAATCACAAATTCACTCCTCAGACTTAAGACTATGTTGTGTTTTTGGTCTGTTTGATTTTGGTGTAACGGTCAGAATTGCTGGTGTTTGGAAGTTTTTAGTCCATTCTCTATATCCAAGATGTCGCTGAGCTGAGCAGCAAGGCTCGGTGACCACGGAGGTGCAAAGCCCCGGGTAACACAATCTAAGGGTCTGTCATTTATTACACACAAGTCACATCTAGGACAAAGGTTTCAACCCGGTTGTGTTTTTACATGGTGACAATGAGATGTGGTCCTGTTTGTAACAGATTAACAGAGTGCTTGAGCAGCACTACCTGGGCAGAGCGAGAAGCTGAGGGCTAAGCTAAAACCTGGAATTAAAGTGGTGGCAGCACCTTTTTTATTTAGTTTTTTTTTGGCTTGGTGGAGGCATTATTTCACACTGTTGCTCCAAACCACTTTCCATTCTCTGACTGCACTCGTCTCTGTTCTTCTCTATTCACTGACCTGTTATTCTAAGCACCAAAAAAGTAATGGCCCCTTCATTCTAGGGGTCCTTCTGAGGAAAGGCAATGCGCCAGTACTCTGTAAACTTACCCCCGCCTTCTCCACCTTTCAGGTTAGTGCCAGAGGGCCCCCAGCAGAGAGGAGGAGCAGAGGGTTTATTCCTTTCTAGGCTCTTCTTCATCTCGTGTCTTCATGTTTTTGGGGTCCTCTGGTGACCCCTCCCTCTGTCAACCCCCCTGTACCCGCTGCCACCACGGCCAGCCGCCGCGGTCGCCTTTTTGCCATGCCGACAGAGACGCTGGCACCGGCCCTTCCAGATAGTAAGGCCCCTGGCCCAGCAACGCCTTTTAGTTCCACGGTACCGCTGCGCATCCTCAACAAAGGTCCTGACTACTTCAGGAGACAGGTAATGTTTATTTTTATTTATTTCTTTGCATGTTAAAATTGCATGGTTATCTTTATGTGAGTCTTTGAAAAAAGGAATATTGATCACCTGAAAAAGTAAATATGAAGTAAAACTTTGAGACAATAAACAAAAATTAAATGTGACTCTGAGGACGTTAACAATTAAAATTATCAGCAGTAATCACAGTTGCCTGTTCTTTTATCACTGTAAACAGTGATAAACCAGTGGTTTTTTTAAACTAAACAAAAAATATTGTCATTATTTTCAGTTATGCTTTATGATCTAAAGCTCAACTTCAAAAACGGCGTAAAAAGAAGCACATTACTGTTTGACAAGTTGTATTTTGTTAACATCTGTTGTTTTCGATCTGTCCCAGGTGGAGCCTAATCCGAAGCGCCTCAGTGCTGTCGAGAGACTAGAAGCAGACAAGGCCAAGTATGTCAAGAGTCAGGAAGTTATCAACGCAAAACAGGAGCCAATCAAACCGCCCGTGCTTGCAAAGCCTCACTCTAGTCACAGCCTTGTGCCCAAACGAGGCTCTGGGATTGACGAGGGTGGACCTGGACGCGGGTTCCCATTCAAAGCCTCCAATAACAATGCCAAGTCAGAAAGTTGTGCGACAAGCAGTGGTAACAGCAAACGCGAGAATTTAAACCTCGAGATCCTAAAAAACCTATTAAACTCATCGTCTTCATCAGGGGCTGCCTCTGAAGGACTAGCGGGGGGAGCTAAAAGTGCTTTATTAATGAGGTCATCAGGGGGAATGTCCAGGAGCTGGACACCATCAGGGTAAGTTGCAATAACCACAGTTTTCAGTCTGTTATCAATAATTAACATTCCAGCTCAGTACCTAACTCAGCGGTGGGCAAGTGTTTAGCCTGAAGGGCCACATTGGGTTTTAGATCTTTATGAACCGGCTAGCCAGGTGGAGCCTCCTAATTTGGCTTTTGGAGAAATTATTGTGAAGGCTCTGCGGACCGGATAGATTAGCTCATTGAGCCACATGTGGCCCCCGGGCCTTAGTTTGCCCACCTCTGACCTAACGCATAGCAAGGCACCGTTTTAAGGTTCAGTCCCATGTCGTTACAAAGATAACCAATAACGACACCAATACTTGAGTAGTTAAAGTCTTTTACTGTAGGGTAAAGATGTGTAAGATGATTTATAGCTTGAGCGGAATTTATTTGACACACAACTACAACACAGGATAGTTTTTATAGCAAAAGAAAAACACCTATTAGGCTTGCTGGTGTGCAAACAACCTGCTGTTAATTAACCCAGAAGAGTGAGCACACACAGCGGTTACCGCCATCACAGCATGCCAGCGCGCTGCTTCACGCACACGCAGCCAGGCTGCGGGCGTGCACACTTTACACAGAAACTCAGGAAGGAAAAAAAAAAAAAAAAAGACACGAGAGCCCCTGGAATGGGGGGAGGGGCTAAGTGAGCATGAGCCAAGTGAGAGGAGTGATGTTTGTACTTGCACAACCACTATGATGTAACTGGGCTTGGATAGCGAACATAGGGGCTAGAAGCATTTTCCACGAAGACGGAAAATTCCAATTGTCTTGATGTTGACTGAATCCTTACAACTGTATTTGGGTCCTCATCAGGTTGGGCCGTCCCGCTGTGTTGTTCTGCTTCTCATCCGTTTATCTCTGGTTTTGCTCCTAGGATGCCGTTAACCTACCGATCTACGATGACGCTGAATGAGCAAGCAGCGGAAAGCGCCCCCAGCCCGAGCACATCGCACTCCCTCCGATCCTTCTCCCATTCCCTTAAGGTCCCTCCAGTCGGTGGTGGGGGGCGTCGCAGTCCGCACCAGGGCGGGAATCTAAACCTCAGCAGACGCGTCCTGGATGAGAGGGGAGGCGATGGAGCGGTTTTGGATCGGTCTCGCTCCCCGCTGCCTCCTCTCCTCACCTCTCACTCCTCCTCTGATCTTCTGCGATTGTGCAATGGGAAGCCGCTACGCACCGCCCGGTCCAGCAGCTCCTCCGCGCCCCCGCTCCCCCCAAAACCCAACCCGGCATCCCTTCCTCCACCGCTGTCCTTGTCGCTGCCTCCCCCGCGTCCAACTCAGTCCCCCTCGTCCTGTGACAACGCCACACCTCAGTCGCTACCTTGTGAGTTTGGAGGTCCTTCCAGCACTTCAGCAGATGCAAATTTGGAGATCGAACTCGGTTCCTCTGCCGCCCGTCGCTCTTCCTTACACAGATCGAAGTCCGACCTGTCAGACAGGTACGCTCGCGCTGGAGCCGACGTAGAACGCTTTTTTAACTACTGTGGCCTTGATCCCGAGGAACTGGAAGCTGTCGGTCCGGAGAACTTTGCAAGAGCCAGTTCGGACATCGTCAGTCTGAACTTCCGCTCGGCTTCTATGATTTCATCTGACTGTGACAGATCGCGGCGCTCCTCCAACGAGGGTCTGTCAGATGGCGAGGAGGAGGAGGAGGAGGAGGGTGGGGAACGCGTCCCGTACGGGATCTCGGCTGTGGAGCGGAACGCCAGAGTCATCAAGTGGCTGTACAGCATCAAACAGGCCCGAGAGACTCAGAAGGTCTCCCACGTTTAGGACCAAGACTCAAGCTATTGTACAGAAGACAGCAACAAACGGCATCATTTGACAGAAGAAGGCCCAGATTTCATGAAGGGTGGATGGATGGATGGATGGATGTACAGATGTCTGTAGCATTACCGCTTATGGAACAAACAAACACAACTGGCCAGAAGTAATATTTGGGTGCTTTGACACATCAGTACAAATCCCCTCAATACTCAGAGCTTTGTGCTACACTAGCAGGTCACACTTGACCAGAGCCCGAGTTTAGGTTCACCTTTCTCGTTAAAAAAAAAAAAAAACAACCAAAACTCAAATTTCATGATTACAGAGGATGATGATGATGGTGATGATGGTGATGGTGATGGTGATGGTGGTGGTGGTGGTGGTGGTTACGGTGATGGTGGTGGGAGATATACCATTGTCTCCACCAAGGCCTTGAAGTACTCAGGTCGGCCCTGAAATGGAATCAGACTTATTTTTTAAGGAAAGCTTAAATTAGGAACATTGGGTTGAACCTCCCGACCTGCAAAGAAAGAAGATAGAACCTGAGCCGTCACATGACCGTCAACAGCCAGGAAACACAGGGCACCACATTAACCAGCTGGTAAATCACCATTTCTCCTTTTACTATATATAACCAACAGAAACACTCCAGCCAGCTTCTGGTGATTTGCTTCAGCAACAAAAGTGTGAACGCACCACACTTTTGAGCACCAGTTTCAAAGATTTCAACTTCGCACTCACGGAGAGTTTTAGCTTGTCAGAGTCCGCTTCCAGACCTGGGAACCGGCTCTCGTTGTGCTGGTTTTCACTCCTGGGTAAATGAGTACCTATGTCACGTCACACTGTCATTAAATTCATCGTTTCCCTGCAGAAAAACGACATGGTAGCATCACGGGGTGTAAACGGAGCCCTTAAATCTTTGTAAAACAGAAAATGCACTGTCAGAAAATACTAGAAAAGGACAGTGTTTTTTACTCGAGGGGATTTTATGATGAAGATAAAGTGACAATTCACTGGATTATTTTTGGACCCGATTTTTTTTTGTTTACTTTTTTTTGTAATTGTTACTATAAATCAGAGTAATTCGTTGCTGTTCACCGATCTGAATGAAAAGGACACAGCCATTACCAGAAAACTGTCACAGACAAATCAAATTCGGTAAAAATGATGGAGATTTTATATTCGTACAAGCGTTCATGCCTGTGTCTTGATCATAAAGACTTTTTAAATTCACCAGCACAGCATTTGAGTCAAGACCTTTAAACTAGAAGCTTTAGTCAGACAATTCCTGACATTTAACAGTCTGCCTGTGGTTTGTTGCACTAAAAACTTAGTTTAGGGAAATTGGTTAAACAGAGTAAATTTGTTTTTAAAACTAAGGGTGACTAAGACTAGGGCGTTAACGTGATGGCACTGAGTTACTGAGCACCGACTAGAAAAGAAAATGAAAATAATAATACTGTGTCCAATGGCATCGATATTTGGTGGAGTTTAAACAGCGGGTTAATTGTTAACAGCATTTTTTCCGATCCAAATATGAACACGTCATATTTTTTACAAAAAAATGATCCGTTGATGTGAGGAGCTCTGCCGATCGGAAAGAAAATAACTGCAAGCTGTATGAATCGTGCAAATGTGCGGTTCTGACTCCCACCAGGCCCTGCACACTAGCAAACGCTGGAATGGTCTGTTACATAATGACAAACCAGAAAAGAAATGCTGCGTAACAGCATCAAAGATGGAGACTGCGCTACTGTTTGTCTGTGTTCACCATGGACTTGTAAATTCCCCCAACAGCAAAGGAACAGTTCTTTGATTTTGTTTTTTTGTTTTTTTAAAGAATCTGAACTGGATTTTGGCTTCACGCTGTTGCAGACGAGACTGAACCCTCTGAGTCAGTGTCTTCCTCTACGTCCGTTAGCTTCACAACCTGCTTTCACTCCGAGATCAGTTTCAGGGTGTCCAGCAGCCTGACTTTTGCAGCAGTGTCACAGTATAAAAGTTGTTTATACGCCTCCTATTTCCAAGCACAGCAATAATCTGTCCTCTCACCCTACACACTCTCCCATTTTTGTAACTGAGAACCACAAAAATAGCTACCGGTAAACAAAAATGCCCTTTTAGTTTAGGCATTTGGCTCCCCATGCAAAGATCTTTGTGATTCCCTCTAACTTTCAGTGTAAAACCAACTCAAATACATGTTTTGCAACCCAGAGTTCAACAAAGACGTTGATGTTTCGGAAGTTCCAGAAAGATTTTGCTGCGTATGAGTTTTGAATTTTCCCCTTTAAACAGCCGCGTCCCATGAGTGAAGAATGGTGGCTACGGGAATATTATTTGCAGCAATGAAAATGGAAATATGCGTTCAAAGAAATTGTAAACAACCTCTTCAAATATTTGTTTATCCATGCTGCTGTTGAAAATCTTTGCACAGGGTTTCCACCCCTTGCCCCTCAAGATGAAAAAGGAAGTGAATCGAATCAATCTATCTTCTCTGCACCGCCCTTGTCCGTAACCCTCCTATTGAGTCCTCGTCCTTTTAATGTGTACTTTATAATGGCGGCATTATGACGCTTATGTCCCAGTCCTGTCTACATGGATCGTATTCACACAGAGGCCACTGACAACATGATTTTATATCTTTTATCGCCATAGTTGTATCTTCAAAACACATCTGTGCCATATTGTTGTTCAGTGTTAAATAAAACATCACTCCAAACATTTGCAGTATGTACCTAAAGCTTCTCAGTTTGTCACAGGATTAAAAAAACGACAGTATGTGGCAGCCATCATGGTTATTGTACGGTTAATGTCTATTTATTGCCATCCATTACTTCACAGGATGAAACGCTGGCATGTAGTGCTCTGCTGTAGGTGTCATTATATAGGCTGTAAGCTGTGATATACATTGTGTGATATATCAGATAAATACATGGCAAACAGTTACCGTTAGAGATATACATTCAGCACAAAGGTGTGTTCTACAACTGTGTTTGTGTGGCTTCATTACATCCTATGGAATTCCTTCCGATTACTCTTGCTGAGCAGGAAGTGACTGAATGCGTGATAATTATTAAATATCATTTTCTTGTGGAATATGCAGGCGGTCACTGTCTGTTGGTACTGTTAAGATGCAAGATCAGATTTATTTTCATCATTTTTTTTTTATTTTTTAGTGACGTCAGAGCCGAATGGCCACTGTGTGAATATGACAGCATTTTGTATTATTGCCTTGTTTTCATGTTTCTTTCCTGTTTTTGATTCTTTTTAAATTCTTTTTCCTACACTTGATGAAACAAGGATCATTTCAGTGACATTGTATTGTTTTTTTTTTTCCGATGTGAAAACTTTATTGTTTTGCTTGACTGAAAAAAAAGTGTTTATGTTTAGATTTTTTTCAATAAATGGCATCTTTTACGAACCATCATCATCGCTAGTGTCTGTTAATAACTAACGGGAACCTACAGAAGGCTGTTTCACACTGAGGCCACGTTTCGCTAACGAACTCGGCAGCAAACGGGTGAAACTTCTGTGTCGAGAACTGAGTGGGAACTCCACGATCACGTGACTGTTAGCGGGTTCGGCTTCATACGTCACAATAAGTTGCCGGAAGTGAGATGACTGATTCGAATCTTATTGTTTTATTTTCATTGTAAATTTTTTTTACAGTGCTTTAAATACTTGAGCCAATGCATTGAAATTACTTTAATTAAACGGATTTTGATCTTTTATTAAAAAAAAAAAATGTAATAACGATCCAATAAAGGTGCCATTACTGTACTGGAGCACTAGGTGTCGCTGTAGAGTTGGAAGCTTGACACTGCGGTACAATTAACAAGTAACAAAAGGTTAATAGTTTATCTGTCCGTTTTTTAATCGTGATTAGAAAATCAGTAAATATTTGCGTCTAAACCTTTATCTTCATTATGTTTGCAATTAAGTATAAAGATTTTTGTGATTTTTCCGAGATTTTTTTATTTCAGACTTTATTGAGGAACAATTTACATAATGTTTATATGTATGTATGCATGCGTGCATGGTTTAATTCACTGGTATTTACTTCTTTTTTCGTTAGACACGCAATATTTGCTATCAAGTCAAGATGAATACGAAATGTATCTGTCATTAATAAAATACAAATTGTGCCACCAAAGTTGCATTCATTTAGGAAATATATTTTTATAGTTGTTCCTGTTATTCTGTAAAAGAAAACGGTGAGAGGAAATTATTCTTTTTCACAATTAACCGTGATAATTGTCAATCGTCTAACTTAGATCACTGCATTTCAAAAAACCATTTATTTGAATCACTCAAAGAATAGATCAAGACAAAGGAATAAAATAAATTTTACATTTTCAATCAAAGTACCAGGGTAGAAGAACTAAAAAACTACGAGACATAAATAAACTATATTAAAAGAAAAACAACAAAATAAGCAGATCAGACGTCAGTTCGTTGAGAGCGGATATTTTTGTCACGTGACCTGCGGGCAGGAAGTGAAGTCATCATGTTGCGCTTTTCCGTCAACATCGTTTCTACAAATACTATTAAAAAGACATTACGTTTAAAAAGTAGCTTCTTTAAAACAACAACGGATAAAAACCTTTTCTTTAACTACACTTTCTGTAACAAAAAAGTCGCTAGATTTTCGCAATTGTTCTTAACGGTCTCATTTACTCCAAATTCTTGCGGGTTTAATATATTTTGATCAATATACGTGTAGCTTCTTGCCTAACATTTTTAGTTTTGCAAATGAAAACTGGACTTCAATGTGATTTATCCCTTTTTTAAGCCATTCTCCGTCGTCCAGGAAGGTTCCACGTTTGAATGTGAGCTTCGACTTCCGTCCAAACCTCCGATGACAAACTTTTATCTTCACACTCAGAACAAATGTGTAAACCTGCGTTTCATCTTTGCTCGCACAGATGAATCAGTGTGTCCTGGATGAGCAGAGGTTTGCTGAGTGTTGTCAGCTTCTCCTGCAGCAGTCCCAGCGGCTGAAAGACGGATGGAGCTGGGAATCTGTCCAGGTGAACTGGAGGAAAAACAAAATCCAGAAGCAGAAAGTGTTCCACGAATGCCTAAAAATGTGATTTCTCACCTGAAATTAGGGCTCAGAGGAGGGCTACCTGAAGAAGACCACTGTCAGATCAGTGACGGTTGACTCCAGGTCTCTGTGGGACCATGAAAGTTCCAGAACTTCTACACGTGATCAACGGGAACAGGAAGAGCAAACGGTACAAAACCTCAGACACACAGACGCACACAAGCGCCAAACCCGGAGGTCATGTTCCTCTCTCTCTCTCTCTCTCTCTCTCCACTGTTCCTCTTCTAGTGTGAGACGGAGAACCTCGGCGCCGAGGCGGATGGCGGTGACGAAGACGACGGCCTGCCTTCTCCGCCGGAAAGCGGCAGCCTGGTGCTCCAGTACGAGTACCACGTGGTGTACTCCTGCAGCTACGGCACCCCTGTGCTGTACTTCCGGGCCTCCAGCCTGGGTCAGTCCCGTGTCAGAGCGCCACCGTCACCAGCTGGTCAGTCTGGGTGGTGTGTGTGACGCTGCTGTTCTCTGTGGGGGGCAGAGGGGAGGAGCCTGTCCCTGGAGGACGTGTGGAGGTCTGTGCATCCCAGCTTCAGAGCTCGTCTGCAGAGGAATCCTCTCAGCACCATCAGCCTACAGGTAGAAGGTGGAGGCATCTGAGCAGCTGGCCCGCTGTAAAACTAACGCGCGTGTGTGTGTGTGTGTGTGTGTGTGTGCTTCAGGAGCACCCCCTGCTTGGTCAGCCTTTCTTTATGCTCCATCCCTGTAAAACAGAGGAGTTTATGAGACCTGTTCTGCAGGACCAACACAGGTACAAGCCTCATGGCAGAAGACAGTCTCACACACACACACACACACACACACACACACACTCGGGCACTTGATTATTCTATGTACACTACGTTTTTTGGTGAACAGATGTGATGTCCTCTTTATTGAATGTCCACAGTACTTATTGTGTGTGTGTGTGTGTGTGTGTGTGTGTGTGTGTGTGTGTGTGTGTGTGTGTGTCTGAGAAGACCGGTGAACTATGTGCTGGTGTGGCTGAGTGTGGTGGGACCTTTGGTGGGGTCTGGACGTTCCTCTCACCTATTCCACGCAGCTGCACCTTCCGGGCTGATCTCCAGCTCTGGGGCCTGTGGGGCTGAAGCAGACCACGTCAGCAGGTGTCGGCCAGCTTGGAACGAGTTTTAGAATCTATTCACTCCTGAAAACTGTTTTTTTCTAATATATATCTAATTTATTATGTTGTACTTGCTCAGGTTGTATTTAAATAATAAAATGAGATTTCAGTGTGAGATGACTTCAGTTTTTATTTATAATAAATACGTTTTTGTCTCTGTTCTTTGAGATTATAAAAGTGTGTCCAGAGTACGAGGGCGGAATGTCTGCCAACACTGGCGCAAACATCCAGTTTCATGAAGAAGCAAGTACAGGAAACTACTCTGGTCTTCAAGATCTTGGCCACAAAATGTTCAAGAAACTAACTAAATGATGACGGAGGCGACGTGCGGAAGAAATGATCAACTGAAGTGAATTTTCAAATGAATTTTATTCATTTTTAATTGAAAAAGTCCTGCATCCTGAGTGGTGTAGAAACCCTGTGTAAGAAAGTAGGTGCAAGGCTGGCTTTGACCTGCCAACCATCGCTGACCCAACCCTGCTGTTAATGACAGCCATCAGTCTCCATAGCAACCACTCTCTCTCGCCTTGAATGGACCGTCTATACCCCGGATGCTCCACTGGGCGGCGCTAATTAAGGTTAAAAAACGTATAAAGCTCAGTCCTTTTTTTAAAAAAAACAAAACAAGTCATTTCAGCTTTATTTATATAGCGTCTAAGAAGGTTTTGGTTGCGTGATTCGTATCAAACAGGCCGTCTAAACATCATTATTAGCTTATATCTGTTAACGTTGGTTACACTACGGAAATTATATAAAAGGAACTTCCTCCCCGTCCTCAGCAGCAACGCAGTCTTCATGTTTTAGTGCCTAATAGTACTAGTAGTAGTTTTCTGTGTGAATACTTCCGAAAAGTGTGTGTGTAAGTAGTAATAGTAATAATTCGCATTCCCAGCCACTAGGGGGCGACCTAGACTCGTTCACTCAACCGTCCAACTCCTCTTGAGAGCGTCTGTTATTATCTATGAACCATCTTGCTGTTAGTCACACTTACCCCCACCTCTCACCCTCCTTTTACCCCTCCCAACACACACACACACACACACACACACACACACATCGCAGCTATGGAGAATTTGCCATTGTTCTTGTTCACAGATGGTCTATTGTTCTCACTGTGAACTAAACATAAAAACGATTCTAACCAATCAAGAGATCAGAGTGACCAAAATCATTCCAGATATGATATTGGTAATTGATCGTTGGTTTTCATGACACCAAGCTGCAGTCAGGAGCTTCCAGCTTCTACAGCACCAGGGCCTTTTTTACAGAGCAGCTCCACAAGGTCACGATACTACCTCACCGCCTGGTTTTCAAACATTTGGAAAAGGCCGTTTTTACCATCATCACTAGCTTCTGACAAGCAGCAAATATACGCTCTCAAGTAATATAATCAGAAAAAGATAAATGAAAGGCATGGCAGGTAGTATTATTAACTGAATAAACACAATGAAATGAACAAGAGGGTCAAAATAAATTATAGGACCATTTTTTGGTCAAATATATGGAAGTTAGCTAGAAGAATGCACATTTTGCATCTATAATGTGAAG
>CAAE01007762.1:178643-195835 GCA_000180735.1 Tetraodon nigroviridis | reverse complement strand
CTGCTCCAGAGAAGCACCGTCACACCCTGGTCGTTTTACAAGGTTCTGCTACAGTGTCTGAGGCTTAAGTTCAGATGAAACACACATGCTCACGCACAACGCACACACATGACCTACCCACAAATGACCCACTTGAGCTGTTTGACAAAGTGGTGTGAGGTTTGGGGATTTGAAAAATTCAATGTGTTGGAAAAATGGCATCTTAAACTCCCCAAATAAATTACTGGATGATCGTGTTCTGTCCTACCTCTGAAGATCTCAACATTGTGGCAACATTAAACAGTTGTAACAACATTTGAGCAAAAATTGAGAGACCAGTTTCAAACAAGCGATTACATTATATAAGTATTTATTATTTCATAGCCAAAACTATGTAACTTTAGGGCCAATAATAGCAAAATCACAAAAGTCACTAGAGGATATTTCACATTACACTGGAATGTAGGAAAATAAATATCATGAACTTTTAACTTTTAGATTTTCTTGATATTCTTTCTATTAACTCATTTTTGATCATTGAGGGTGTGTGTGTAAGTGTGAGTGTGTGTTTTTGTGTGCATGTGTGGATTTTATGTGCGTGGTGCATGTACACACTTGTGTTGGTCTTAATTTGTTTTACTATGTAAAGCACCTTGCGTTGCATTTTGTGTATGAAAAGTGCAACATAAATACAATTTGATTTTATTTAATTATAATTTTGGTGCTTTTTTGACGAGTGCCCTTCCTTGACTCAAGTGAAAAAATATATTTTTGTCTTTAAGAAAATGTACAACTTGCTGCTGCTGCTGCTGTATTTATGTTCCATACCCTGTGATTGTGAGCTAAATTTAAAAAAGACCAAAAATAAGCTGATATATATTTCATATGGTTCACTACATTAAACAAATGGTGTGATATATGTTCACTGATTCAGTAGATCTCTCATTGTAAAAATGGAAATCGCTGTTTGAAGTCACTATTTGAACAGCGGTTTCTAATGTAATTGTCCTACACGGTTTGGTGCACTACCTGCACACTCTTCCAATGAGCAGCAAATTTTGGAAAAACCAAAACACACAGATTAGTTATTGAGCTTTGCAGATCTATTTAGCAGAGAGGGAAAAAGGGATGAAAAACGAAGAAATCCTACCTGTATGGCGTCCTCGATGAAGACGACAGCTTGCTGAATGTAGTGGTCATCATCACCTGTGGATGGTGGGATATTGGAGAATAACAAAACCATCTGGGACAGAGTTCACCTGTCCCTGGTCAGCTGTGAATGCTGGCTTTTGCTCAAACTACACCTATATATGGAAACCATGCGACAAAACATTTTCCCTCACTCAAGGTGTTGTCTTTCAGAAGACGTCTGTGGAACTCGTTGGTTGGGATAAGGAAGTTTGTTTTGACTCGGGGCTGTACTGGTAGTCACACAGTACAGCCCACAGTATAGATAATTCTGAGCTTAACAATTCTGACCATTCTCTAATGAACCTGTGCAATTATTCTATTTTCTTAATAAAATCCTTTGACTTAGCCTTATGCTTTGCAGGTTGTTGAGACAAACACACTACTTTTCAGATGTGTATGTGCATTTTTTGCAGTGTGTGTGTGTGTGTGGGGGGGGGGATATGTAATGAATTTCTAACCCTAAAGAGAGAGCCTAAAGTGTAAATAATTCTAAAGACAACATATTTATTGTCATCTGCTGTCTTGCAATACCACTTGACATTGAATAACAGAAAGTAAGTATCATATTTCAAAATATTCACTACATGTCTGAATGTGGCTAAATAAACCAAGTAAAGTCAAAACAGGCTGTTAAATTCTCCTTAAAGATATTTTAAAACACTGGTCCCAGCTAGTCTGCAGCCTTGGTGCAAACTTGGATATTTTGCATTTGATTTATTTTAATAAATAACTAACGCGTTATGGTTCAATAATAGCTGTCAAAAAACAACTGACAAGACAGTGGTTTCACTTTCTGTTCTCTTAGCGGTTTCAACAGTGCAGATGCGCCACCTAGCGGTTGGTTTGTGAAAAAAACAAGATTTACACCGGTGTGTTGCAAGATTGGTGCCCAGCTGATCTTTTTCACTCTTTAAAGCAGTGTTTTTGATTTTAGTAGCCACTGTGCATCAGGTATTTGCACCAATTAGGTTTAAAAAACCCACAAGCTGTCAGTTTGCAGGCATAAAGCCATAGACCGGACCTCACAATGATATAGATTTTCATTTTTGCACTACATGTTATTAGAGTTTAAGGTACCTAAATGCACATGCACACATACACACATGCGCACACACCAAGCCCTGCTACCCCAAATATGTGTGGAAAACCACAGCAGCTCAACAGTTTCTCGAGTATTAGGTGGTGTTCTTCTAGCACCAACTAAAATGCCACATACGTCGCGACAACATAACCACAACTACATGTCCGAACGTATCCAAGAGCTGCCAACGCACAAAAGTAAAGATGGTGTGTCATCAGTCAGCAAAAACCACGCAAACTTGGACACCAGTGTGACTCTAAAGAAGCTTTCAGCATGTCAAGCTAATTCATCTCACACACACACACACACACACCCAGACAAGATGTGTCATCACGGTTGTAGGTGCGTCTGACGAGGTAACACTTGCAACGGCTGAAGAAGTCACACATCTGACACAGGCATACAGATCTACAGTGGAAAAGAACTGCTGGCTCCGTTTCACACACACACACACACACACACACACACACACACACATGCCTAATTTAATTTTCATAAAACAATGCCAAGCACACACAACACGTGTCTCCTGCCTTTCCATTAAACAGGGAGCAGATTGCTAATCCCAGCAGTTGAGTTTGACTCTCCTGATGTCTTCTGGCTGAGGAACCTGCTACAGATGTGCTTTCCGTCCCACCCCACGCTGCTGTAGGGGTGTTAGATGGAGCACTAGAACTTGGTACGTGGGAGGAAACAAGTTCTGATCGCTAATAATTCCAAAACCTTTATCACTGTAAGCATTTTTTGCTTCAACCTCTGAAAGAATAAACCGCGTGAGTAAACGTGCTCATGGAGGTACGTGCTGCGGGACAACCTGGAGCCACTGGTGGTTACGCTATCAGCCCCCGTTGCACCGCACATTTGGTTAAGTTTGACAAAATTCATGATACGATGAAACGAAACGAGAGCTTTTCTCTGTACTTGATGCGGTCATTAGAAGGTCACTGTGTGCAAGTGGTCCAGAGGTCAAGGGTCAACCTTGAGACGCCAAGTTAATTCCCTTCTGCAATTCATAAAGTCATCTGTCTGCCTGTCTGTCTGTGCTCATATGGAAAGTGTTCCAGCAGTGCTCTTTGGGAAAGTGTCCCAAATCACGCACTCTGAATCACACACCTCAAACATCATTTCATCTGATTTCAACAAGATTCCAAAGATCCCTGCAGTGTCCGAAGAACATTCTATTGCAATGTAAAAATAAAAAAAACCTGTAATGTAGGCACAGGTTATGATGAAAATGTAAAATAATGAACTGACCAGTCAATGTATCATAAAAAAAGAATCAAAAATAACATACTGGAGGTGTTTACGACGGTGTAATTATTGGTATACGCAGCATGTAGATGCATATTTGTATGCCTCCACGCCTCCGTCTGGGTTCACCTTCATGTTTCAAAGACAGAAACCAGAGGAACCACTTTGCCAGGTGGGGCCCGTCCACAGGGGTCCACCTGTCCGGACCGAACCGGCCCCGCTCACCTGTGGCAGACGTCCGCCTGCTCGCCGGCTCCTCGGCAGACTCTGAACCGGACCACGACCCGTAGACCTGGCTGGCAGACCCTCCGAGCAGGTTGTCCGTCTCCATGAAGCCGATCGACGGTCAATTTCCCTTCGGCCCCCCCTGATGGGTGAAGAAGTGGGAATATCAGACCGGGGGGATGCGGGGGGGGCGGGCAGAAGGTTCTGGGCTCGGTCGGGGTTTGGGACTGAGCAGGCAGGAATGTGTTTTTAGGAAGTTCCTTGTTGTCGGGCTCCTCCTTCGGTTGCAGACTGAAACTCCTCCTCCACACACGCAGCCTGCAGAGGCATGAGGGGAAAGGGCGTGAGAGGGCTGCAAGTGCTGCAGCTGCAGCCAGAAATGCTTTTAAAAAGTGGGCAATCAATAGCGATGAGGCCAGTAAAAGCCAAAACGTGCCATTAATTTGGTTTATTTTTGTTACAAAGGCAGTTGGTGTCAGAACTTGAATATGACGCAGCTTTTACTTTCTTTTACTCTCGGTTCCCCACAGTGAAGTAACTCTCTCCATCTTCTGCACCCTCTTTTCACACCAACTAAGTTAACGTCCCCTTTTTACCGTAAAGCTCCTTTTCAGTGCTCCTCCAGTCCTCCTGCCTGGCTGATCCATCCTCAGCTTCTTCTGCTGATCCAGCCTGGTCGCATGTTCGCTCCAGAATGTTGACCCAAAACACATAAAAGCTCAAATTTCTACCTGAAACCTGCGTCAACTGTCCTTCGTTTCCGTTCTTTCTGGCCTGCGATGAGCTGGTGTACCTGGATTCTCACCCAAGAAAGATAAGCGGATAAACAGGAACATAGATGTAGAAGTTGGTTTAATACATTACACTTAGGACACGTGCATATTTCATCTATCTTTTAAAACTCAAAACAAAGTTTATGGAGGGCAGTGTTTACCTGGAAGCTGTAATACTGTAGTACATATAAGAGACATGAGGAATTTTAAAGCTATAGGTTTACCTGTTCCGACAGAGAGGGAAAAAACCCACCAAGGAATGTGCCCTAGCTCGCCGCGCAAACAATGTTGGGCTCAAACCAGAACACCAGGTGAACTTCCACCCACAAGCACAAATAAACCACTTCTTCGGTTCCTCTGACTGGGCGACGGGGTAGGATTGCATCACCGATGCCACCTCCCTCCATCCACAATTAGTAAACTAGAATCCTTCACACTGATTTCATAACTTTTCCAGTGCAGCTGTTCTGTAGGTGTGGGGTGTTAGGAGAAGGTGTAGTGATCAGACGGAGTGGGAAAGCGGTTACAGCAAGAAGGTTCTGGGTTCAGCTCCGGGCCCTTTTAGTGTGGAGTCCACATGTTCTCCTGGTGCACGTGTGGGTTCCCTGCAAGTACCACAGCTTCCACCCACGAATTAAAAAAATTAAGAAAAGGTTTCAAATTCAAAGAAAACCTTAGCTAGCCATCTCCAGTGGTGATTGATTTTAGACACTGGTTTCCAGCTGAGAGACCTTGGGGGGAAAAAAAAGGCACAGTTAAAAAAAGGAAATTCGGTAAACACATATTTGACTTACATTGTACTGCAACCGAATCTTACCTGGTTGTCGATACACCTGAACTGCCAGCTCCAGCGCGTGTTATAGAGGAAAGGTCGGAGGTCAAAGCGGTTGTCATCGGGACTGTAGCTCTCTGCGTGGTAGGCCGGTGTCAACGTTGTCATCTTGTGGCGATTCACCGAATACATCCAGAAAAAGTGTTTCACCTTCTGGGCCACCTGTGCAGGAAGCACAACGTCTAAAAACCTACATATTCAGAGTTCCTCACATGATAGCTACAGTCTCAGCACAGCGGTTTCGTATTTGGCCTTCTGGTATGTGGTGTTCTCCTAAGACGGGCATGCCCGTGTGTGTTTTGAGGAGCTGGAAATGTGAATTTCTCTTGAAGTTGAAAGTATCTATCTATCATCTATCCATCAATCAATCAAATCTTTTTTATCTGCTTGGTTTGCGCCACACCTCCAAGTTCCACCAAAATAATAATATTCTCTATTCTCAGTGTGAATGTATAACGATGCTATAAATACAATTTAAAAGGTTAAAAAACAAGACATTTAATGTAGACCAACGGGCCTACCTCCACAGGTGACAGCAGATCCCTCCACAAGTGAATAAGTTTACAGAACATACTGAAGGGGCCACACATGGAGATCTTCCTCAGTCGTCCCATCACAGACAGCTCACTGTAGGTCATCTTCATGTCTGCCTGAGAAGAAAAGTGTTGTTTTAATAAAGTTGAGGGGAAAAAAAACAAATTTATAAATACTGGAAAGCCTTAAGAGGACCCATTAAGAATCTGTGACGCCGGCCTCCAAATGGAAGAATACATTTTCTATTTTTAAAGCTTTAAATCTGACTAAATACAGTATAATACAACAGGTTAACCAGGTAGGTGTAGCTGGCAGGCTGAATGTGGCAGAGGCAGGATCGAGAGGAAATTACAAAGAACTGGCAGATTAAACGAGCGGTACGAAAGATGTTAGCTTTGGATAAAATATCGTCTATTACAGTTTTCCCTTCGTTATGTTGTGACCTTGGAGATCTACCTTTTTTCTTGTTTCTCTTTGAGATTGTTTGACACCTGAATTGGAGTTTACCTGTGGTGAATCCAACTGTAGAAAAGCCAGTCTGAATCTATCACTTTATTAAAATACTGACACAGCAGCTAATTCTTTAATGCCTTTTTGCTCGTTTTAGCCCAAAGCATCACATGATGGACTGTAAGTTCCTTGGTCAGAGTGAATGTTATTTGTTTACGTTTAATCAATGACAGCATTACCAACAAAACAGTTACACAAAGAAAATATAGGTCACTAGAACTGTAAAGATGACAGAAAAGAAAACATTGTTTAGTTTTACCTCATCTGTTTGTGAGATTTCACCATCCTTCAGGGGCTCCAGTTCAGCTGTGGGTGGAGCCGCCAGGATGCTGCAGAAGAAGTTGACACGTCTCAATATGACTTTAAAGCGCTGGCGATGCATTATTATTTAACTGGGCCTGAACTATGTCAATTCCAACCATTTAGGAACTCACCCCTTCAGGCTGGTGAGCTGGAAGTGGTCAACACAGTAAAGCAGGAAGTTCTTTAAATCGGTTTTGCTGATGCCTCCTATCGGGTTGATGTCAGCACTTGAACAATCGTACTTTGTGAAATACCCTGTCAAACTAAGCACGGAACATTGTTTAACGTAAAAGAGATTGGTGTGCATCTTTTTTTCAAGATATTTAAACCAAAAACGAAATGTAAAATATTTGCGTTCTTACCTCTCATCTACATTTGCTGAGCCTAGCACCAGTAGTCCACCTGGCTTCCCACGGGACCAAAGACTCAACTGGGCAAACAAGTATGCTAGGACCATCCTGACCCTGGCCTGGGAAGACAGACAGAAAGAAGAATGGACGGATAGACAAACACAACAGATTCAGGATTCAGGATTAAAAACAAACAGAAAACAGAGGCGTAGAGGTAAAGACTGAACTGCGACCTGCACATTCTGCAGAGCCAGGTTTTCTCTTTGGCTTCCACCATTGACGCGGAATTCAGGCCACTTTCCAGTGACTGCCGAAAAGATGCCGAGGATGCCCTTCACTGCCAGGTCTATGTTGATGTTCATGTGGGTGCTGAAAACCAGGATACAGCATACAGAAAGATGCTTCAAAAATGTTGAGGATAATATAGTTGCTAATACTCCTCCTACTGCATACAGAAAGCTGCTACTGCTACTAAAGCATACATAGTTGCTACTACTCCTCCTACTGCTACTGCTACTGCTACTGCTAGTAATAAGAATTATTTGGGTTACATGATTTAAAAATAAAGACAAAAAACCAATATAAAAGCAGCGTAGAAGATTATTGTAATAATTGTGCCTACCTCCCAACCTCACTGGCCAGGTCTTTGGCCCTCTTGCGTGTGTCCTCAGTAGAGTTTTCACTCCCCATATAGCAAGTGGTAAAGATGCGACTACACAGCTCCCTGGGCTGCTTTGGGCAATAGGCGCTGTCTCCAACCACCCTGCGGACATCTTCCAGAACCTGGCTGTCTGAAACATGAACAAAGAAACTCATGGACACTTGACAGGATTACAACAGACGATTTTTGAGAATGGCTTCCATGGTCTATGATGAAGCCTTTGTGGTTAAACTGAGAGTGAATGCTTACTCTTGCTTTTGTTTGTTCTGAATTTTAGATTCTATTTTGTATGTTCTTATAAAATATGACTTCATGGTGATCTAGACTGTTGAAGATATTGGAAAAAAACGTCTCTCTACTGTGCACCACGTGATCCCCTGTTTTAGCCTGAAAGATGGAGACTATGTGGAAAATACTCACTGCCATCCTCTACAGCCCGGCAGAGCAGAACACAGAGCGAGTGAACCATGCAGGCGGTGGAGGCGCTGTCCACACCTCCACTGAGAGGCAGCAGGAAACCAGCCGTGGACACAAATAATCACAGAGAGCAGGTGTAACGTGGTTAAAACGACAGAGCTGCACACAGAAAGCACGTCCTACCTGACCGCTCCTCCTCAGGTAGTCCCACAGCCAGCAGGCCGGTCCTAGACTGAAGCAGACAGTCATTCAGAACAGGTTCTACACCCAGGACTCGTGCAATGAAGCACATCATGTACAATCTGTCAAGTTGACAAACAGAAAATGGTCATTTTCTCCACTACCCAAGATGAAAGAGGTTTTTTTCCAAAATAACGATTAGCATTTATTCATGTTTTTACTATGAAATATATAGCTACTCTTGCAAAATAGTACATAAAATGAGAGGATGATTTTTGCAATTAGTTACAGTTAAAAAATGTGATATCTGGTTTAGAATATTTATCACACTACACAGTTATCACATTACACTGGCAGATTGCGGATGTGAGTTGAGCAAATAAATTAAAGAAAAAAAACCTGATCTCCTCCTCTGGTGTGTGGTAGCGCCATTCTACTGGTTGGTGTACGGGCAGGCATGCGTCATCGCCGTCAGATAAGGAGAAGTTGACTTTGACTCTGTAGCAAGGTTTAGGTTCAGTTTCCTTAAAAGACGAAAAGAATAATATTCAGCAGAAGTGCACACAGAATAGAGCGTGTATGGTATGTATCATTTATAGTGGCCACTTATTCCAGCCAGGAGACAAAGCAAATGCATGCAAACAATCAGCGTGAGGAAAAAAACGGCAACACTAATAACAATCCTGACTGGAAAAAGATTTTCAAACTTCGAGTGAGTTCGGTCGGCCCGGGGAGATCATTTATTCTCCTGCCACATGTGTTTTGTGGCTGGCTAAACTCTGTAAAATATGTAGAGGGAAAAAAAGGTTTGGAAATACACTCCCCCCCCGCCCCCCCTTCCCGACAGCCTTGATGGCTGACAGCTTGTCAAACAGTCAGCGTTGTGTGCACACGAGCGCTTGTATTGGCCACATGCTCAAGTCCTGGTATTAGCTAAAAAATTGAATTAGTCCAAAAAAAAAAGAACACAAGTACAGCAAAGAACAAATTGTTGTTTAAAAATATTCAAACCGCCTTGACGATAACTTGAAATGTGACGAGACACAGAGGCTGGTGTCTCACCAAGTATGGATGGTTCACTTGTCCTCTGTAGCTACGAACATCCTCAAGATCAAGTGTGGCTGAAATCACTTCCTAAAACCACACACACACACACACACACACACAAAATAAATCACTTTCTTTGCACTAGGAGGAATGAAACGAGTAATTAGACATTAACAAGTATTATTGAAATGTAGGTATGAAAAAAAGGTCAAACCATAACCAGAGTGCCTAGAGCCGGCCCTGAGTCTGTATGTGTTTTCTGCCCATACGTACCACATCACTGACAGAAAACTGCACTCCTTGGGCAACAATGTCTCCATTGATGGCCACCATGGCACAGCCATCATAATAAACACGGTCGCCGTCGCAGCCCTTCTGGTTAGCGTATAGGTAGATCCCTCCGCTCTGCAACGCAAACACCAACATAATCAGTGCTGTAGCAAAATGACTGCAAACTAAAAACAGACAATATAAAAAAAAAAAAAATCACAAGTTCTTTTCAACTCTTTCCACTCCAACAGTTTACTGGACACGATTGTTCCCATTGCTTTGCTTTATGTCCCCAGGGCTCCTTCTACAGCTGCTTTTATAATCAGTGCAACTATCCTTCGCCTTCCAAAGCCCAGCAGTCGTAAAAAGATGATTAAAATTTCACAACAGGTAAATATTTGCATGTCGCGCAGCCTAATGCATTCAATGCACACAGTTTCTCGACCATAATTACAAGCTACTCGCTCATCCCAAATGCTGCTTTGTAAAGATGATGCACTGTGCTGTTCAAACTATACCTTGGTGGTTGCTGACTTGATCAGGTTGACTCTTAAGTCAGCTTTACGGAGCTCATGGTGGCTAGCTGAAGAATTAGTGAAGATCTCCACACCGTCCTGGCTCATTTGAATATGTGGGCTTGAATAAGGGGCAAAATGGAGTCAGACAGACTGAGGAGAACTCCAACAGCCATTTAACGTTCTACGAGCTCCTGATGCTTTTACCTTTTTGAGCTCCAGAGTTCTGCACATATTTCAGTGCCAATGCATGTGTCTTTGGTGGATAGAACACAATCACCAAATGGCACCGTCTCCTGAAGTAATGGCAAACAGACAGGGGGGAAAAAAGATGTGAACAATTATAACCGAACATCAGCGGTAAAGAGGTTTAATTACTTTACCTGCCCTGTTATTTCCTGGATCATCCTAGGTAGGAAAAATTCTTCTACTTTCCTAAAGAAATAATGCAGAAAGAAAAACCTTGACTATGATTACTGACTTTAAAAAGTTTAAAAGCAGCTCTGGTGTGACTGCAACAATTTCAAGATGAAGAAACGCACAAAAAGCTTGTTTACGTCTATCTGGAGCCACCTGTCCTCACAAACTAAGAAGAAGGCTGGTGGGGGAGGCCACCAAGACATCTACGGCCACTAAAAAAGTTCCGAGCGATAATAATAATGCAGAAATGTATCAGAGTGAAAACAAATGGGTGTAATGCAAGGACATGTATGTATTGTCCGTTTTCAAAGACAAGATCAGATAGATGTCTGACCTTAAGTGGTAACCCGGGTGACTGAAAAATGGTTCCATTAATAGTTTTGTATACTTACAAGGGTGGAATTGTCAAACAAATGTGTACACATTTCATTAATGAGGTTGTAAAAGTTTAATGGAAACGTGGTAACAAATAAACACGTGGGAAAACAGGCACTTTTTTAAAAACACAAACAAGGTAAAGTTGAAATTGACTGCTTATTTCCTTAACCTGCACATGGCTATCACATCCATGGTTCCCACCCGGCCCAGACTCTGCCCAGCACGTTTGGATCCATAGCTTGGTCGAGCAGACAGTCGACCTGTTTGTCTACCGACAGGCCTGAAGCTGGGAGAGTAGCACGGATGTTTTCCTTTGTCCCCAAGGCCACAGCCCGCATCCCCGGAAACGCAGCATCATTCTCAAAGCCCAGTTTCAGCTCCTCACTGGGAAAAAAAGAAACACGTCTTGTTGTTACAGCTCAAATTATTACTAAATACACCTAATGATGCAGATCATGGATGAATCGCCAGTTATAGTACCTGCAAAGTTCCTACCCCCCAACCTCTATTATTCCAAGATGGCGCCGCGCGAGTGGCAGCAAGTTCTAGCAGCTCGTCTTTGCGTGAACTTTTCTTTTCTTTATACCTCTACTTATCACCTCATTTTCTTTCTTCTGTCCGGTTGTACCGGCTTCTTGAACTCCTGTGCAGCCAGGAGTTCTAAACTCGTCACTGCTGCACTAATTTTCACCCTGTTCTTCGGACCGCAGTGGGGGACCCGTCTAGTCACAGCTCCATTGTTTACTCCCGCGATCAGCTGCTAGTGCTCAGGCGCCCCGGACTAGCTCTCGCCAACAAGCTCGACATCCCAGCGGTGATACGGGGAGACCGAGAGGCTGTCGGGCTGGCGTCAAACGCCGGGAGAGAGCACGCTGGTACAAACCATGTGTACCGGCGATCGTCATGGGGAACGTCCGCTCGCTGTCCAACAAGATGGACGAGCTGACCGGGCTGACGCGGCTGCAGCAGGAGTATCGGGAGTGCAGCATTATGTGCTTCACGGAGTCGTGGCTCCACACGGACATTCCCGACAGTGTGGTCTCTTTACCCGGATTCACTCTCCTGCGGGCGGACCGAAAGACGGCAGAGAGCGGTAAGAGGAAGGGAGGGGGTCTGGCGGTGTACGTGAACAACAGGTGGTGCAACCCGGGCCACAGCACCGTCAAGGAGCAGATCTGCACCAGGGACATCGAGCTGTTGGCAGTCAGCATGAGGCCTTACTACCTGCCCCGTGAGCTCAGTCACGTGATCATGCTGGCTGTGTACATCCCCCCCTCTGCAGACGCTGCAGCAGCAGCAGAGCAGACTCAGGCCACGGTGTCCCGGCTGCAGACGAAGCACCCACAGGCCCTCATCCTCATCTCAGGTGACTTCAACCACGCCTCGCTCTCTGCCACTCTGCCCAACTTCAAACAGTATGTCCGCTGCCACACAAGGGACAATAAAACCCTGGACCTGCTGTATGCAAACGTCAAGGATGCATACAGCTCCACCCCCCTCCCCCCCCTCGGCCGCTCCGATCACAACCTCGTCCATCTGCTCCCTCGGTACACACCGCTGGTGCAGAAGGAGCCTCTCTGGACCGAGGAGGCCAAGGAGCAGCTGAGGGACTGCTTCGACACCACGGACTGGGATGCCCTCTGCAGCCCACACGGGGAGGACATCGACAGTGTCACCGACTGCATCACGGACTACATCAACTTCTGCGTGGAGAACACCGTACCATCCAAGCACGTACGGTGCTTCTCCAATAACAAGCCCTGGGTGACCCCTGATCTGAAGGCCCTGCTGAAGGAGAAGAAGAGGGCTTTTGCTTCAGGGGACAAGGAGGAGCTGAAGAGGGTGCAGAAGGAGCTGAAATACACCATCAGGAGGTGTAAGGACAACTATAGGAGGAAGCTGGAGCAGCGCCTGGAGGAGAACAACGTCCGGGACGTCTGGAGGGGCCTGAAGAAGATGTCAGGCCACAGTCCAGGGGGAGACGGTCACCAGGCCCCTGGTGATCCAGCATGGGCACAGGAGCTGAATCTGTTCAACAGATTCGACTCTGCGGTGTCCCCGCCCTCCCCCCACCCAGCCAGGCCCAGCTTCACACCTCCCCAGGCCAACAACACCCTCACAGTCGTCCACACCTCAGCTTCCAGAGGACCTCCACACCCCACACACCTGTGAACATCCAGGGTTAGGGTATAGAGCTGGTGGACTCGGTTAAATACCTGGGTGTTGTAGTAAATATTAGCTGCCATTTGCAATAATCATCAGAATTAAGCATAACCATTTATGATTTGTAGTAGATATTAAATGTCATTTGTAATAATCATAATCATCAGAATCAGGTACAACTGTATATGATTGTATAATTACATGAAGATTGTATTTGTGTCTAGTATCAAGGGGATGAGACTAAGGGCATGGCCACCTGTGATCGGGATGCGGAAGAGTTTGGAGTCCTGTTTGACTCCACGCCCGGATGGAAAAAATCCTACAGTGTTCATCTGAACAACAAACTGGACTGGTCCCACAACACCAACGCCCTGATCCAGAAGGGCCAGAGTCGCCTGCACCTGCTGAGGAGACTGAGGTCCTTTGGCGTGAGCAGGGCTCTGCTGAGGACCTTCTACGACACTGTGGTGGCCTCGGCAGTGTTCTACGCCCTCGCGTGTTGGGAAGTTTAGTAATTGCTTAGAAAATTAGTATGTTGGCGAGAGTAAAATACAGGAAATCACTGGGAAACCTACATTCCTACATCACAGATGATGTCTTCAGTGACAGGAGATTCAAGTAGTTTCTTTAGGACTTGAAAGCTGTGGAGCAACGTGTCGGACTCATAGAAGTGGTCTGCACAACCATATCCACTGGCCAAAAACGTAAAGATATCGGATGTCAAATATATTAAGAATAGAAAAACATTTCCAAACCAAGCAACAGGTAGATCGTCTGACAATGACTCGGGCTGCACTGATAATGTTACTGTCCACAAAGAAACTACAGGATCAAAATGAACGAGTCGGTTGTACCTTATTTCTAGCTCTGGCCCCAGTCTGTATTTAGCTCCTTGAGACTTTGCAATCTCAATACCTGCAGAAAGAATCAAAGCAGTATAAAATAGATTCAATGTAGACGTATTCCACTTGGACCCATTAAAAATCTCCTCTATATAACATTTTTATATTCTGCAATTTTGTTCCCAGTGGAAAGTGCAGAGTGTTTAAAAAAATGGCGTATTTCTTGCAAACCAAAAACATCTGTTCCAAATATAAAGCTATGATTTTAAAACAAAGTTCAGCCTTTGAATTATGGAATACCTTTCTGTTCCCCAGTTTACTTATGCTTAACTTGATGAAAGGGGAGGAGCAAGTGCACATCCGGGGACTTGGAGTGTACTTAGTACTCGTGTACCCGATAACGTTTGACGTCTAAGTGACGTTTCGTAAGTGAGCAAGAAGACAGGGACTGATTACTACATCCACCTATTGATGCAGGTCTTGGACACATGGTCAGTGATAGTACCTGGGGTCATCGGGGGTTCAGGGTCTTTCAACATCAGACCCCCTCACCCAGGCGACCCGACTGGGAGTGGTCAGTTCCCGTCCTGTGTCCAAGAAGCGCTCATCCACGGCTTGTCCCGCTGGACCCACAGCCATCTGGACGCCCTCTCTGCAGCCTCTGAGGCCGCGCAGGTGGCTCTCCTCCTGCGCACGCCTGTGATGCCCAGGAGGCTAAAGGCCTTGCAGAGTGACCTCCCTGCGAAGCCCCTACCCCCAACCTCTATAGGCAGGCATCTACTGCACCACCCTAGTCTACGGCAATCCTCCACCAGCTCAACATACTTTCCTGCCTTCCTCTCGTACGCTTCCTCCATCCTCTCCTCCCAGGGCACCGTCAGCTCCAGCAAGATGACTTGCTTGGACGACTGTGAGTGCAGAACAATGTCTGGCCTCAGGTTGGTTTCCACGATGTTCACCGGGAACTTTAATTGTTTCCCCAGGTCCACCCTGAGTTGCCAGTCCCTTGCTGTTGCGAGGAGACCTGGTTGGGCCCTTGGTTGGGGAGGGGGTTGTTCTCGCGGCCCTGACGAACCTAACTCCGCCACCCGGTGAGGGGAGGCGCTTACTGCCATCCATGGCAGAGCTGATGGACTCAGCGATTGCCTTCAGCACCCGGTCGTGACGCCAGCGATAGCGACCCTCTCCGAGTGCTTTAGGACAGCTGCTGAGGATGTGCTCCAGGGTGCCCCTTCCCTGGCACAACGGACATGATGGAGATTCCACCTTGCCCCACAGGAAGAGGTTTGATGGGCTGGGCAAGACGTCATAAACGGACTGGATAAGGAAGCCAATGGGCAGGGGCTCGGCCCTCCACAGACTCCAGGCCACAAGGAGCTTCCTGACCACGGCCTCTTCCCACCTAGTCCAGCCCCACCCACTGCTCCTCCAGACCAGCCCTCACGCATTTTTACTTTTTTTTTTTTTTTTTTACAGTATTATGATTTTCACGCGTCACCAACCACCATTTTTTTTTTAAATTGGACAATAGCACATTATGTTTAAAGGGTTGTGTAGCGCAAGTGAACAACGCCCTGCAGTCAGACTCACTCTTGAGGATCCTGTTCATGTTTCCTTCAAAGTCTAAAGCCCACTGGTTCAGAGAGCAGGTCGCCAAAGTCACCTTTCGTCCCATCGTGTTGTGCTAATAATTCTACAGCAAAACTGAAGGGGTTAAGTACCGACCAACGTATTTGTACAAAAGTGGCTTTCTGTCAGACGGCAATCATTGAAAATAGGAAAACAACAGTGTGATAGTTTTGATAGGACGGTGAAGGTAGGTCTCGCCCTTCCTTGTCTGTGATTGGTCTAGGTAGGTTGATGCCGAAGCGGTCATTGGTCGGAATTAGTGTCAACAGGAAAACAACAGCCAATCAGAAGCGCAGATTAGGGACAAACCCCTCCCCGTCTTCCTGTTGTACCTACAATTTCTTAAAGGAACCAAACCCTAAAACAAAAACATTTGAGTATTTATAGAGTTTGTAATAACGTAGTAATCATAAACATACATATTCAGAATTAGTTCATAGCGTCTGCCTTACAGCCAGCCTGCAAACATCAACAGTCAGAATGCTGTAGTTGTCACTTTGGGCACTGTACAATCACAATATTTACCATAAAAACAGATTCATTTTAGTCTCAATTTTCTGTTTTACTGCAGCAGCACTGCAATTGTAAAATGGGAATATGAACTCATACACTGTTTGCTTAATAACCCATGGAGCTATGTCTTTGCAGAACAATTCTAAAGTATTTTAAAGTCTAGATGTTGAGCCAGAGATATCTTCACGTTCCTCCAGAATGCCTTCTGACTAGGAACCAACAAGTCTATCTATATCTGCACTTTTACATGGTTAGCTACCCATTTGGGCTCTTCTTCTTTTCCTTTTGGCTTTTCCTTTCAGGGGTCGCCACAGCAAATCAGTTGCCTCCATCTAACCCTGTCTTCTGCATCCTCTCCTCTCACACCAGCTACCTTCATGTCCTTTTTCACTCTATCCATCAAACTCCTCTTTGGTCTTCCTTCCAAATGTCCTTTGGAAGGAAGGACTGACATCCTTCCAGATTCATCCTTCCAGATGTCAGTCATCACAAGGGCTGTCAAAATGGACAAAACACCAGAAATCCCAGAACATTTTGGGGGATTTCCTGTGGCTTCTGAAACAACAGATGTTGGTTTGTTGTCTTTGTTGACTGCAGAGGACTATCTAATGATATCCATGCTCCTGAAGTCTGCCAAAACGCAGCTTGATGTGGCAGTTGACCTCTTCACTAAGACAAAAACATCTCTGACAGATTACAGAGCAACGGGCTTGGCTTCTGCTCAGGCCTCTGCTCAAGACGTGTGTGAGGAGATGAATGCGAAGGCTGTACTGAAAGTATTAAGAAAGCACAGAAAACCACTTTACCAAGGAAGTCCCAGAAAAACCTACTGCAGACGCCTTGAAGATGCTAGCAGCAACATTCTTTATTGTGGCTGACACAGCCACAGAACCCTTAAAGGACAGGTTTGAAACACTAGGTGACGTGAGAGCCAGATTTGGAGAACTACTGAGTTGCTTCTGCTTGTGGCCTCAGCAGAGAGGAGCTTCTCAAAGCTGGAGCTCATGGAGTCCTGCATAAGGTCATCCATGGAACACGAACGCCTCACTTGTCTAGCAGTACACAGCAGGGGTCCCCAAAGGTTTTTCCCCCCCCAGTTTAATGTCAGACTGCATTAAAATGTGGCAG
>CAAE01007762.1:150412-161161 GCA_000180735.1 Tetraodon nigroviridis | reverse complement strand
GTATGCACATGGCTTAATGATCTTTAGGTAAAAGGTTTCTGACACAGTATAAATATCTCGCAAATCACAAATGTTTACTCGGGTAATTATATCTGCTTTACCTTTAGCTAAAATGATCGTATGCACCGCTCTGCCTACCTGACTGAACGCCATAATAGTCTTAACAAATGTGACGTTGTGGACAACGTTAAAATCCGAACAAAACACACGGCTAAACCCGCGTTTCAGGAAATATTTTCGTACAGAATCGTGTGTGCTAAAATTCGGTTCAGGTAGGTAAGTCTTCATCACTTGAAGATATTTATAAACTTTTGAAATCGTTAAGCATCTTTATACCAAAACATCTAACGCTAACTAATATGTTTTCGGGGACACTGCGTATAGTTGAACCTTGTTTAGTGACTTAGTGCGGTCTGTAATTATTAGCTCAACATAGCCATCTTGTTAATGTAGAGGTTTTTGGAGGTTTGAAGGGGGGGTTAATATGTTTTTTTGACCAATATTCTGGGGTGGGTTTGATGGCATTGGGCTCATCATAATCAAAACCTGTTTCTTTGCTTCTCCACAGTCACTCACGTCTTTTTATTTCAACGGCGAACCCGTCGAAGGGCGCCTGTAAATTAACCTTGTTCCTGGTTTCCTCACCTTCTACCTGGATTTATCTAACGGGACAAGAGATAAAAGACATACTTCATTCCCCAGTATTTGTGTTTCTTCTGTAGGTTTGGTATGTTTATCTTCCATTTTTGTGTCGAAATACGTGTTTTAGTTCCTTACGGTTTTTGAGCCGTGTCCATAATGTCCGTGGCCGCTGGGGGGCAGTAACGGGCCGAACCGTTCTCAAGCGTGAGGAGGCGGATCCGAGGCTCCGCCCACAAACCGGTTGTGTCATTACATGTTTTTAGAGCTGTAGTCTACTTGCTGCCTCGATAATATTCTTAATGTTTTTATTTCCCAGTGAATTTAGGATTAGATTGGTTGGGCTTACTATACTGATGACGGTTAGCAGCTACATCCGACTTTTCTGCTCCTCCTTCCACCAGTTCATTTCATTTCTTCTCCTCTTCCTTCCTTAATTATTTTTTGTCGGCCCTTTTTTAAATTTTTTTTTTAAACTTCACCTTCAGCCACATTTTAATAGGCACCCTTATCAAATCATTAAAATGAACATGGAAATTTCATATACTTATATATTCTCTGTCAGGGATTTTTTACCTGTGAATCTTTTTAAACAAGTTTTAATGACGACGAGGAGCTGATGACGCCGAGGCACAGACTGCGTTTACAGAGTTGTCTTTCTCACGCTTTTCGGAGCTTTGTACATTGAGATGTGAAACGAGACACAGTCTGACTTGATTATTGATTTAGGTAAAAAGAGCAAAAAAAAGCCTGGCGTAATTGTCCGTCCTACTAACTGTATTATATTTTTTGCAAACTTTTAGGACGAAGAGAGATGACAGAAGTTTGTGAGCTTGATATGGCCTCCAGGAGTATCGTAGGAGGTAGTGATTCTCCACCAGACCTGGAAAGTCTCTGCCAGGTACACGCCATCGTTTCTTAGATGTGGCATTTGTTTTTAATAAACTATTACATTTAATGGCAGATAATGTTTTTAAAAGAATATAATTAGGGACATTTGCTCAGATTACAAATGTTATTCTGATCTGTGAGGTGCCTGTTAGCGCCAGGAGGAGTCTGAAGCTTCGACCAGCCAGCCGTAGCAAAGCCGCTGTGGTGAAACCTACAGTAGAAGGTGTCCGTGAACTGATCGTCTAATATTGTCGTCGTTGTTTTCAACTGAACTGTCCGATGTCAGGAGGTTGCCGACTTCCGTTTGGGGCTGTGCTGTGGCGAAGAGGAGAGGGGGGAAACTCCTGGCAGAGAGGGCAGTCCCAGTGATTTGGTGGAATCCGAGCTTGACCCTGGTGGAGATTCCAAGGCTGGAGAGGACAAGGCTTTTGGTAGGACCACTTGGCTTGTTGGGCGTTTACACAAACCTCCTGCCAGTTTGAAATCAGTGTTTTGTCTTTGGTTTTTTTTCTTATTATTGACTGAACAGCTTTGGCTTTAGGGATGTTGTATTCCAAACGGCCAGGGAGCAGGAAAGGGCAGGTCTTTTTACCAAAACAAAAGGACTGGATACCTTAGCTAGTACTTTGTGGTGCATGTTTTCTAAGGGGGATGATTGCCAGTATAGATACTGATTAAGATTAGTGGGTAGTTTCAAGAAAAATGCGGGGTGTTTACACTCTTATGATTGAATTATTACTAAACAGTAGTTTTATGAATAACACAGCAAATATACTGATACACGTTCTCATCCAGTAGTTCCAAAACCACTTAAAAATATGCTGATTGAGTGATAAATGTTGTATCCCAGCAGAGAAGAGCAACTGCTCTATGTATTCACGTCAGTCTGTCCTTTCTTGTTCGTTTCAGGAAAGGAGGTTGTTCTGTTGATGCAGGCGCTGAACTCCCTGGCCACTCCAGAGGAGAAATTAGCTGCCTTATGCAAGAAATATGCTGACCTGGTAAGACGGATTTCCATTTTTTAAATACCTCTTAGACACACATCAGTCTCATCAAAATATGTATAAAACAGAAAAGATGTATTTTAGAATTCACTTAAATGTTGTTTATGTAAATTTGCAGCCGTAAGTAACAATTGATGCTTTAAAATTGGTTCTTTTCACCACGGCTCAGTAGTGGATCATTTTATTTTTTGGTACAAAAACTCCATCTAAGTTTTTATGCATTTTGTAGGTCTGAAATTTAAGGTCATTTCATGTTTACTTTGGTATTTACAGCAAAAAATCTGTAAATGTCCACGTTAAAACATGAACGTCTGCGGTGACTGTTGTCCACAGCTGGAGGAGAGCCGCTCCATGCAGAAGCGGTTAAAGGTGATTCAGAAGAAGCAGTCCCAGATCATGAAGGAGAAGCTCAGCCTACAGGGAGATCACAGCAAGGCCATCTTGGCGCGCAGCAAGTTGGAGAGTTTGTGTCGGGAGCTGCAGAGACATAACAAGACCCTGAAGGTACCTCTTCATCATCGACGTGTCTACTGTCCTGCACCAGCAATCGTGACTTTCCAAACCTAAGAGGAAAGCTTTTATGTAGCTGTTTTACATTTCTTTTCTTTAGCGTAAATGGTGCAGATTTGCGCCGTGTTTGAAAGCCTAATCTTTTCCTACAGGAAGAAAATGCCCAGCGGTCACGAGAGTATGAAGAGCAGCGGAAGGAGGCCATGCTGCACTTCCAGATGACCCTCAGTGATATTGAGGTGCAGATGGAGCAGCACAGTTCCCACAACAGCAAGCTGAGGCAGGAGAACATGGAACTGGCCGACAAGCTCAAGAAGCTTATCGAGCAGTACGAGCTACGGGAGGAGGTGAGACTGTCGGTGTGAGCTCACCTGGTTATATGCTCGCGATTATTAACATTTATGATTTAAAAAAAAAAATCCAATATTCCTGTTTACCGTAATTTCTGGACTATAGAGCGCACCTGAATATCAGCTATTTGCTTTCCGTTTAAAAGCCGCATCATATGCATTTCTTTGTGTGCTTTCCATGATGAGGGTGTGCCGGAAACTGGCGTCTTCTTCTTCGCCCACCTTTCCTGTCTGTTTCGCTTTTGCAATTCCTGCTAAAGAAGGAATTTCCAGAAATGTCCATAGATAAGCCCCATCGGTGTATAGAGAGTGTGGGGGGAAAAGTAGCAGCTTTTTCGCCCGGTAAATACGGTACATCGTCTCAAAGGTGATCTAAAATCTGTGGAATCAAATGTGTTTCTTTAGTCTCTAATGGGAGTGTTGGAAATGTGTTGTGTCTCTGGCAGCATATAGACAAGATGTTCAAGCACAAGGAGCTGCAGCAGCAGCTCATGGACACCAAGCTGCAGAGGATCACGGAGATGATGAAGGAGGTTGAAGAGAAGCAGCAGAAGGAGAGAGACTTGGTGAGCGCATCCTCCCTCCCCCCTTTTAAAGCGGGCGCGGTGCCGCCGGTGTGACGGCGACTGGTGTTTTCAGCTGCTGACAGACGCCACAGAGTCGAGACGGAAGTGCGAGCTGATGAAGGAGCAGGAGATCCGGTTAAAGCAGCAAGTAAGTCAGGGCGGCTGTCGGCGGGCGGAAACGGCGTCGATCCGGAGTCGATCCGGACTACAGCCGCTTTCCGTTCTTCCTCTTCTAGCTCTCGCTCTACATGGACAAGTTCGAAGAGTTTCAGAGCACCCTGGCCAAAAGCAACGAGGTCTTCTCCACTTTCAGACAGGAGATGGAGAAGGTAAGCTTGGGTTTGTGGAGGGTGTACGTGCGCACGCACGCTCACCGCTAGTGTCCCTGTTCCTCTAGATGACCAAGAAGATTAAAAAGCTGGAAAAAGAGACGACCCAGTGGAGGAGCAAGTGGGAGAGCAACAACCAGGCCCTGCTGCAGATGGCAGAAGAGGTGAGTTCTGATGGCAAGAAAACCCGCCAACGCTGCTAAAATGAAGTTGGTTTGAAAATACCCCTCCCTTTCACCGCGTTTACTAAAACACGATGGATGGAACAAACTCAAATCAGAGTCCGCCAAAGCGTCTCCAGGGGAAACGTCCAGATTTGGTGGTCTGCCATTTTCCTTTGCGTTTGTGTCTAGAAAACGTTGCGCGATGGCCACTTCAAGGCCTTGCAGGGGAAGCTGGAGCTGCTGCAACGCTTGTGCAGAGCTCTGCAGAAGGAGAGGAACGACCTGCAACAACGCGTGTTCAGAGCTCTCCTCCAGGAGAGGAACGAGGGGAACAGGGGGTGACCCCTCCTTCTGAAGGACCATCCCCTGGGAGTCTCCTGGCAGGGAGGAGGAGGAGGAAGAGGAGGAAGAAGAAGAGGAGGAGGAGGAGGATGACGATGACGACGACGGCGGCGGCAACAAAGATCTTTTCCCCGACAGCTTGGAGACGCAGGATGTTCATCAGGCTCCGAGACCCCCTGAAATGCACCCACCAGCTAACGAGGACGGCGGCGCTATCGCGGTCACGGAGAATTCAAAGCGAGACTGAGCGGAGGTGAGGAAGATCCGATCCCATCTTTGTTTTTTAAATCCCAGAGCATCGACGTCTCAGCAACCCAGCCTGGATCTGTGCCAGTCCTCCCACGACCGTGATCAGACTCTTCACCACGCATCAGCGTCAACTGTCATTCTAACTGTATTTTCATATGAAAGCGTTTGTACAACTAATGTCAACTTTATCACCGGTGTCATTATTATTTCTTTTTTTCTTTTTAAGTTGCAGTTAAAATGTGACTTCAGAAGCTCATGGATTAAATACCGATAAACTCTTTTTAAGATTGAAACTAAACGACACGGCTTGGAACATTGATAAAGCCAGAAATGCCTCTTTAATGTTGTAGTCCGGATGAAATGCAGATGAAATTCAGTGAAAGTCCGAGTGGAACTATTTCACAAAACGATCAGCTGAATATGGGGAAAAAAGTAGAGCCACATGAATAAAGTTGTGCACTGTTAAAATTCAGCCATTTCAGTTGTCAAGCTTTTTCTTTTTCTGTTTATACTTTTCCACTTAGTAAAAATGGTTAAAATACAAGTCGCTGAACTACTTGTTTCAGAGCCTTTACCACCGTTTTTGAACAGCAATGATCACCACCAAGGTCCTTTTCTAAGATTAAGGGGAAATGACTCGGTGATTTTTAGGTTGAGGGATGACTGACGGTACGTAAGCTCGCAAAAAGGATTCAACAAAACAAGATTTTTATTCCAGGAGTGACGGTTTCATGGTGAGCAATAATGGCCGATCCTCAAACATCTGCAGGTGGAAGTGTGATCTACTGTACATTTGTTTTTGTCTTTCCTTCATCTTTAAACCTGAATTTTAGATCCGATTCAAATTCATAGCTGATTGTTGCCACGGTGATCTCATGGGAGGTGGCCAAAAACCTGCTTTGAAGTCGACCACATGGTCGAAGAATTCCAGCATTTACCTCACCACACGCTTTTTTAAAAAGTTAGAAAAGTTTATTGACGTTTTAGCAAAATAAGAGCGCAGCAGTTTCCCATGAAGTCCTCGTCTCAAAAACAGCGACCACGTGGAATGTCTGAACATCAGGACTCGGGTGTGAACCAAAACGAAAGGAAAGTTTCAACCTGGCCTGGCGTGCTTGTTGGGGGTCTGAACCAAGGATGAATCCAACCGTCTCGGAAGGGAGAGCTTGCAGAACGATGCCAAAGGTCTGCTGGAGGCAGATCAGGGCGCTGAGGAGGACCCGGAGGAGGAAGCGCGTGGTTGACGGTGGATCAGATGGGCCCTTCACGATTCCAGCTCTGTTGCAGGGGTGTTGTCTGCTTCCTCGTCATTGTAAATGTTCTCTGCCTGCCAAAAACATGAACAATTGTTCACGTTTTAGTTCGATTTAATGCAACACGTTCCTAAACCGCTCGTACAGATGTAGCTTTACAGTCACTAAGTTCTATTTAATTGACTAGACGTACCTATAAATAAACTATAAATATATTTGATCAGTTTTTAGCACATCAAGCTAATGTTGGCTGTTAAAAACTAAAAACTACAATTATTGCTCAGTACAAAACAGTATCAAATAAAGAAAGAAAAAGACAAATCCATCAACCCCGCATGGATAGTCAGCAGAAATGGAAAAGAAAGCTGTCGTTGCGGTGGGTTTTTTATTTTAGCTTCAGGCCAAAACATAACCAAATGCTTAAAAAAATGAAAATAAAAAGAAACGGTCGGACACCGCTTTGTATAAATCCTCCAAGACCCATTCTCTGAGCTATAGGTTACCTTACCCAGTAAAAAGGCCCCCAGGAAGTTCCTACGGTGTAAAAGAGTGATCAGAGATGAACGGCAACCGTATTTACCATTTGCCAGACTTGCATGATGTTGTCCTCGGAGACGGAGCAGATAACCCACGGTTCAACGGGGTTCCAGGAGAAGTCGGAGATCTTGGCTGTGTGGCCACCGTGAATAAACTGACGGGAACGATCAATCCGTAAGCTGACCTGTTAACCTCATCACGCGCATCCCTGCTTGTTTGAACGACTTACTAATAACTCTGGCGGGCCGTCCTCGGCGTCCTCTGCCGACTGCTCCTCACCGATTTTACTGGAAAAACAAGAATCCAATTAAACACTGAAGTAATACATTTTTTTGTATTTGGCCACCTCCTATAATCTGATTAAAATCAAAGTTGGATATCCGAGTCGGTGTAAACAGTTCCTATATGATACCAATTTCCGGACGCTCACCTGAGATCCCAGACGTTGAGACGCCGGTCAGTGCCACTGGACGCAAGGATTGTCTCGTTGTGTGGTGACCATTGTACCTACGCAAATCAATCAATCAATCAATAATAGAATGAAGTAAAAAGGCCTTAATGGCTGGATGTGGTGCATCCGTCCTCAGCATGGCTTTGGGTTGTCCTCAGCCTAAAACCTGAAGGGTTATCTGTTTGGATTTTTTACATTTACCTCTCACGTTTGGATGTAAAAAAAGATTTTATTACATTATTTTTCTCACCAGGATTACTGATGAGAAGATAACCCTAAGGGAAATGAGCAGAAGTCCATATCTAGGTTCGTCTATTTAATTCACCATGTACCTTCAATGCTGCAGCTCAACCCTAAATGTGCTCCTACTGAATGACACATTCACACTCAGAAAAGAAGGGAATTCTCTCCCAGTACCTGGAAAATTTCATCTTTGTGGGACTCAAATGAGTGGAGCTTGAGTTTCAGGTTCCTTAGATCCCACAGCGCAACAGTCTGAGAGGAAAGAATAGGTCTTAAACCTTATTTCTGATGAATTTACACCGAACTTTCACGACTTTACCTTATCAGCTGAGCCAGTGGCAAGAATGAACTCACTGTAGGGATTGAAACTCAGACAGTTGACCTCGGCGGAGTGAGCGTCTACGCAATGGCTCGCTTTGGACGTGTTGTTAGAGCGAGTGTCCCATCTGAGCAGCGGAGACGGTCAGAAAGGCGGCAAACTGGAACCAGTCGGAGCCGGCGCCGGCGCCTACTTACATCATGAGTTTCTGGTCATCGGCCACTGAGCCGAACAGCGATTCGTGGAGCAGGTGCCAGGAGACGTCTTCCACGACCGCAGTATGGCCGGTAAAGATGGACTTGGCATCCAGAACCTTCCCCTCTTTTGGCCCCCCTCCGATGTCCCACAGGCAGACTGTCTGAGGGGAAAAAAGGGTTTCTTTTTTCAACAATCGGCTATAAAACAAACAAAAAAAAAACTGTGGCACGAGGCGTGAGCTAATTTGCAGATACATACATGGTCATCGGAGGCGCTCAGCAGGTTGCCGCTGAGATTGGGGTTCCAGGAAAGGCCGTATCCTTCTTTCTGGTGGCCCTTGAGCCTCAGATCCGGACTGCACTCGCCACTGGGATCTGAGACACACGCGCATTACATCAGCACCACGGCGCGGACTGGACGCGCGCCGCCGGGATACCACCTGGCTTGGGCGGGTGCTTGGTGTAGTCGAACACCAGCACATCCGAGGTGGGCGTCTTTGTGGCGATGATGCAGGAGTTCTGGGGCATGTACCGGGCTCGATTCACCTCTCCTTCATGGTTAATCTTGATCTCAATCTCTATTTTCCCACTGACCGAACCAAATCCACCAAACTCTGCAAACACAACAGCAGAACTCCCAGCTTATATTCAAGACTTTCATTATGACACTTTTATGCATCAGTTTATGTTATTATTAAATTAAATTCAGCTGAAATAGGCTCCAGCTGGTTTGATTTAGTTCTATAAAAAAATTTACCATGCACAAAAGAATCTTATTACCACAGCCACTATAAAAAAATGAAAGAAAACAATACAGCAGTGTTAGTTTTCTTTTAAAAAAGGCAATGGTTTACCTGTTCACAACGGTCAAATCAGCGTTAATATTTACAGGTTGGTAATTAAGCTTGTGTCACCACTGTAGTCAGGCTGTAAAGTACTTAAGGAACACAAATACAACCTGTGACGGCGCACCAGCGCACGGCGGACAGCCTTTCACGTACCTGCTGGAGAACAGAGGAGCACTCGATCAAATTCAACATCAGAGCTGGCGAGACTTTTTACACAGAAAGCTAGAAACCAGAAGCGAAGCGCCGTTATCACAGCGCCGGAGCGACTCAACAGCCCCGGTAGGTCGGAAGTAATTCAGACGCAGAACCACTTGAAATATTCACCTCCTTTCTCGCTGTCAAAGTGTAGGTTGTCACACTCTGCGTTCTCATTTGGTATCTGGACACGGGCAATAACGAGATGGTTCTGCTCATCCGACGTGTGGGTTCCTAGAACCAGCCTGTGAAGAGCGTAGTCCCCTCCTATCCTGCACACATCCCAAAACTACTTTAAAAAAAAAAGCTGCAATAGGCTACATGAAGTTGTGTTTGGTCAGTTTATGATCTGTACTACACGAGGGGATCACTCCACACGTCAGCATATAATAAAGACAAAACAGCTGAGAGATTCTGGCTGGGACAAACGAATTATGAAACGTTTCCCAAGCGCTGGGGTTCAAACTCTGGTTAAAAGCTGCTACCTGATGATGTCTGGGAGCCACTGGGCCGTCAGACTGGGCCACTCCAGGGCATGGGTCATCACCAGGTCATACAGAAAAGGCGTGTTTTTCTTCCAAATTTTGTATTCCTCGTTGATTATCCTATCCTCCACTCCCTCGTCATACACTAGGAGAAAAAAATATATTAAAGACAACGGTCTAAATGGATCGGATAAGCACAAAAGAGGTGTAATATTTTAACTTATATCATATGTATCTATGCTATTTATTTCCTATCCTATTTTATTATGTGTATATAGTGTTTTGTCATATTTTTTATTTATCTTATTTGTCTTTCTACTCTATTCTTCCTATTCTATCATTATTTTTCCTGTAAATTTTCTCTAATATTTATGCTGCTGAAACAGTGCAATTTCTCCATTGTGGGATAAATAAACATATATTCTATTTTATTCTACAGCAATAACAATAGACTCGACTACATAATATACACAGAGCTGTTTTATCATTCTTAAGATAAATTATGTAGATTCTAAATACGTTTTGAAAATTGGTCATCATCTAAAAAACATTATTGTGCATTTTGTTTTTATGCTCCAATGCCATGATCAACTATGAGTAATTGTCTGATATAAGAAAAAAGTAACATTGTAAAGTAATTCCAGGCAAAAGGAGTTTGTACAACATCAACAGCTACTGATTAGACGCGAACAAAATGCACAAAGTTTGGCTGAACACTAAAGTCCACTGATGGGATTTCAATCAGCTAGCCTAACATGCTAATATTTATGTCGATACTCGATGGATATATTTGTGGCCTACACAGTGTATCACATCGACAGACATACTTTTAAGCTCTTTGCTGAGTTTAGCGATGGTAGATTTACCTTCTTTTTCAGCCATCTTCTCTGAAGGTTGTAGAAAATCAGGAAAGAAAATGTCTACCCGTTATACATTTAGCTACTACTGCTTCAGTTTCCGCCTCCTCCTCCTTCTTCTTCTTCTCCTTATTTTTTCTT
The DNA here is from genome assembly GCA_000180735.1 of Tetraodon nigroviridis. NCBI lineage: Eukaryota > Metazoa > Chordata > Actinopteri > Tetraodontiformes > Tetraodontidae > Tetraodon > Tetraodon nigroviridis. The sequence goes on along the minus strand of CAAE01007762.1, from coordinate 150,591 downwards.
CTTCTTCTTCTTCTACTCTGTGGGTTTTCCTGGTGGTTGGCGAGCAGCAGATTGGTGCATTACCACCACCAACTGGTGTGGAGTGTGGAACCGATATTTACTTGTTCTAATCTAATTTGGAAAAAAGGGGAAAAAACCTTTTCTTCGTTAATGATAGTGAGCATACTATTCTGCTTTAC
>CAAE01007762.1:115986-129357 GCA_000180735.1 Tetraodon nigroviridis | reverse complement strand
ATTCAAACGTTTCGTTTTCAATATGTGTTGCACCAGCTACATAAATGTTTGAAAATGACAATAAAGCTCACTTGACTTGACTATGTGTAGAGTCATTTCGTTAAATAATATCGCATTAAGACTGTGCTCAGAATTTTTTTTTGCTTTATTTTAGACTAATATAACAGTTATGACAAATTAAAATATTCCAATATGGCGCTTTTCTTCATATTAACTATTTTATTTACCACAAGGCTTAATGTCATAAATTGGAAATATATATCTATATATATATATCTATATTCATATATATCTATATATATCGATATAGATATATATGAATATAGTCTATATGTGTGTGTATACACACACACACACACACACACACACACACACACACACACACACACACACACACACATTATATATATACCGGTATATATAAAGCCTAAAAAAATATATAAAAAAGGAAAGAAATAATCAGAGAAAATGAGTCTATTACTTTATATCTGCACTTACGCTGTACATATAAAATTGCACTGCACACTCTTACACTGCATATATATGTGTGTGTGTGTGTGTGTGTGCATGTGTGTGTATTTAATATCTGTATATTATTTTCTTTCATAAATACGAGTTCACATAAATTCAAAAGACAGTTGTTTTGATCGTGCCAGTTGTTCTGACTGAAGAGTCTTTGAAAGGCTTTGTTTTCTTGGTTATTCCTCAGTTACATTATGGTTCATCTGACCCTCTTGTTAAAGAACGCGTGACGACTTTAACGATCTTTGAAGCCGACATGGCTGCAGTATCAGTATTTGCAGACTGGCTGGTTCTGTCTCTCTGTTTGTCCACCCGTTTTTCTGTGCGCCACACAAATGTTGCTTGTCACATTCGATGACTATTATCATCTGATGGGAAGGTATTACACATGTGTGACAGGGGAGAGTGTTAGCCGTCCGGAAAGGCAATGTTACCTGATGTGTTTTGTCACCTCTTCCAGTTGCCTGGGCAGACATTTGCATTTGTGCATTGGCTTGGGGGCTTGGGAGTGTCAGACTGCATCTGCTGTGGCTGCTCTCTGCCTGCCAACTCCTCCTCATGGCTTCTGAAAACAGCCAGGCCAACGCTGCTTCACACATGAAATGCTTGGGCCACTCAGCCCTGCGAGAGCAAACTGTCAGTCAGCCACCGCAGAACCTTGAAGCTCTGACCTGACTGCTGAACTGAGTTGTGCCGCACACCTCTCCAGTAGGCGGGAGTTAGAGTGCATCACGTACACGCTTTCGCCCATTTCCTTTCAGCAGTCGGGAGAGTGCGGTTGACTTTTATTAGCCTCTCCAGAAACGACGCAAACATTCTTCAGGCTTCCTGACTTCTGCATGACAACAGTTTCAGTTTGAGAATCATTCCATCAAAAGAGTTTTGCGGGGATCTCAAATGACCTTGCAGAGGCAATAATTGCTTGAAACTAACTTCACAGTGAAATTCATTGAGAGAGGTGTCCTAGAGGTCACAAGGATTAACTCTTATTTCCTGTAAGCTTTTTCTGGTATGTATTCTTCCCAACTATGCTCTGGGTATAACCCATGTCAGCCTCCTTACATTAATCTCCTCTGTGAAATGCGCCCGCGCCTCACAGGGCACGCTGCTCCAAACATGTGAAGCGGGTAAGTATATTTAGTTAATTTGTTGGGTGTTGGCACTCTGCATCCTCCAGCCTCAGCCAATGTTTGGCTGATGCTGTCAGGGCCATTTCGCCGCAGCGCCTTCCTGTTTTCCCCCTCGGAAAATACATGTTTTAGTCTGTGAGTCAGATCAAAGCGGCGATGCCGGGATCAAAGGCCGGCATCGCACCGCTTTGGTCACATCTGTGTTGTTTACATGAATGCTAAAGGCATTTCTATCAAATATTACTAACTTTAAAAGATATATGTGTTGAATCACAGCATTTTGATGTCACTTTTGAAGTACGCGAGTGCATTTGGGGATAATTTTGAAAATCTCTCCACAATTTCACAACAATTTGGCAAGCTTTAAACAGGATGGTAGCACTAAGCCTTTGTAGGGTTTGCATCTGTTTACAACTGAGTTCTTTTTAAAAATTTCTCCACATCTTTGCGATTAACAGAGTAAGCCTTCCTGAAGGTATGTGGTGAAAACTCCAAAGCCTCTGAACAGTGTAATACCAGTGTTATAAGTGTAAAAGAATTAGACATCATTTCCTCTTTTTAATGGTACTAACCCTTCCCCCTTTGCCTCATTATTGATCAGTGTGTTAAATACAAGCATGTTAACCCTAGAAAATAACAGCTGTCAGAGAAGAGTAAATTCATCGTCATTTACTTAGAGTGTGAGTAAACATTTTACGTTATTAGCTTTAAATAAAAGTCTGTAATTGATTTATCTTTCTTTCTTTAACTTTTTATAAAATGTAGCTTTAAGATATTGTATTAAATGGAAAAGTCTAGTTGCTTGTTAGCTCTAATGATAAAAAGTATCACATTAATTGTGTTTTATCTCTTGACCCCGGTTATACGCGACCCCCTTAATCTTTCCGGGCTGGATGGGAGGCAGAGGAGGAGGCTGGAGCGGTGTGTGGAGGTGGGAGGAGGGGAAGGGGGTCCAATGACCTGTAAGCCAGCCTGATGTTGAGATGGGGGATAAACATTCACCCAGGCATCCAACCCCCTTTTACCTTTAACTGGATTATAGGCTTCACCATTCGCCTTGCAAAGCACCAGAAAACACACACACACACACACATACACACACACACTCACAGTTTGGCAGTGTTTTTTTTTTTTTCCTCGCTCTGCACCAGCCCCCCTCCCCACAAGGGGCAGTAGCAGAGCAAGTGGACACCCCAACCCAACCCCACCACACCCTCACCTGTCCTCCTTTGTCTCTGCGCACTGCTGACCCTTGACATGCTGCGTTTTTGGAGATGTGTCAGGACTCGGGAGGGACGCGATGGATCATTGGTTTTGAGTTGGTGTGCAGCGTTTCACGCCAGGCATCTTCTTGGTTTTTTTTACACATCAATAGCTGACAAACAGCATTTTATGGTGCAGTCTTTACTTATTTTAAGATAGGTTGGGTTGTGGTTTTTCATTAATTTTTAGCTGATTTGCAGGCATAGATTTATTTTTCAACTACCTGTTGAACACTACCACACTCCCTGAATTCTTCTATTTTGTAAATGCGATAAAATCCCCTCACTTTTGCTAAAGTCCTGTCTTATGACCGCAAACACAGTGTGTCAGTTTGTTTAGAGAATGTACTGACATACCAGCCATCGGCAGACTCTGTCACCCTGATTCAGTTTGGAGGCTCCGCCAGAACAATTCCTTTCCCCTCTCTCACCCCTGGAGGGCAACAACAGGCCCAGAATGCCACAGGGAGAACGAATGCTGAATGAAGATAGATGCTGAATTTGAATTTCAGGAGGCCTGGTTTACTCACCTCCGGGCAGTTGACACAATAATTCCCTCTGCGACCCTTGATAGGCGGGGTCATTGCCGCGCCGTCATGGCGCTGGTCACACTGGGCCAGCCTGAGGAGAGCTAAAGTTTATTTTCTGCTGGTCCTTGCAGACACGAAGTGAACTGAAGTTGCGTTGTCTTGGGATGGGGTACGTCAACAGTGCTGGTGGGGAGCCTAATGTGGGAGATCACCGCAATTTCACAACCGAGAAAATCAAAATCTGCAGAGACTTCATTCCTTTACTTCTTTTGATAAAATTCATTTTAAAAAGGACCACTAAAGTTTTAAAGTGAAAAAAAAGAACAAAAGAAACATCTCCGGTTTATGGTTGTGTTGCACCAACCATTGAACATTCATTTTTTTTCTGTTATGTGCAATTTATAATCTGCTTCCGTGAAAATTGGGATACCGGCACAATTCTCTGTCAAATAGAACAACGTGTTAGTTCATGCAAATAAGTGAAAAGAAATCTGGTAGGTATTAATGGTAGCAATGATGTTGCTCTTGACCTTACAGTCAGATCCTGAAAAATAAAAGCTCTAGAAGAGAGCACGAGCCATCAACTGCTTACAGTTAAAAGCAGTTATGTCACTGAAGAGCACTATTAGTCACAGTGTTCTGTATTATGTAAAACAAACCTTAATATAGGGTCTCTTATTGTAAAACTATTGACTGTGTCCGTGTCAATGTGACATGGATTTCACCTGATCTGTAGCTTTCGCTGTGTTTTTCCTCGATGTGTCATTGTTGAGTGTAAAATATGATTGTTCTAATGACAGTGTGAAATTGCCTGTTCAAAAGCTCTGCTTTATTCGCAGATATTCATTTTTTGTCGAATGAAGAGTCCATCTGTTACTACCCCAGTTATTTATTTATTTTTTTGTTTCGTTTTTTTTTTTTTTTAATTTAATTTCTTGACTATAATTACTATAATTAGGACTCAAATTGGTTTGCATTGTTCACAGAACAGAAATTATATCACATTTTATCATTAACTGTCATCTATAAGTATATTATTGACGTAGCAATCTTAATTCAATAATAAGACTAACAAAATGATCCAAAAATGAACTTTAATTACTTTCTGCCGACTTTGCTCTACCTCTGCTTAATCAAGAGTATTTTAGGAGAGACTGCTGAAGGGTAAATTGTCATTAGATTTTGCCGTTTCTGGCACAGACAGACACCCCTGTGGCTGTTTTAATCTGGAGAAGGACCCTGCATTCTGCCGCCTTGAAATATTCAGTTAACAGACCTTTGATGGACCTCTTCTTTGACGAGTGTTCTGAACACCCTGTGCCTCACAGCAACATAAATATCACAAGCTCATGTTTCTGTCTCCAACACAACTTATTGATTTTCCCCCTTTTGAAAAACACATTTGAAAAGTGCCCTGAGCATTCTGACTCTACTGAAGGTCCTGACACACACTTGCTCGTCTTCGGAGCCTCTGGGTCTTGCTGGCACCCCAAGCGGCTCTGGGGAGAGAGAAGGTCAGGGGTCATTCTTTCAGGCTGTGTGCTGCGGGTCCCCCTCCCCTGATACTGACATCCAAATAAATCTCTGCGCCCTTATACCAGTGATAGAGCATAAAAGAGGGTGCAGCCATTTATCGCCGCAGACAAGCTCCACCTCCTCTTATCTCTATCTTGTACTCCCCTTCCTTCCTCCAGCTCTTCGGTCTTATCAGCCCATCCCTCATCTGCTTGATTCATTTTTTAATGCCTTTTTCCCATCGCCTGGAGAGAATGACCCTGAAGAGCTGGAGTACAATGAAGCTCTGTGACGTCCACTGTAACCATCATGTACAAAACCTGTTGGGGGTTTTATGAAGACCCCCCTCCCAAAAAAAAAAAAAACCTAAACCAAAAACCCCAAAAACAAAAAACTAAAAATACCAAATCTGTCTGACCATGCTGTCATTTACCGTACACAGAGATCAAGGTCATAGAAAGGTGCCCAAAACCCTTTCACATAGGTTCCTATATAAACACACCTATAGAAACACTACAGATTAACTTCTTTATGTTATTCTTTATGCCAGTATTTAGTGATTATGTCAGTGCTGTCCACCTTCTGTCTTGCAGACGTTGCAGCGTTGTGTTGGTGATTGGAGACAGCGGGTGGAATACGTGTATTGACTGTTCTATCTACAGGTGGTAGGCTCAGATATTTGACTAAGATGAGCAACCACAGTCTGTCCAAAGGCATTAAGCTTCCTTTTACATGATTGTTTTGGGATTAGCAACTCCTGGTATTTTGTGCATGAAGCATGAGAGGACAGTAAAAACCCAATAAATCAATAAGTTATGCCAAACCAACCGTACGGCTATCACGCTGTGAGCGTATCACCACAGTAAGTTCTACACTGTATGTGTGATGAACTTATAAATCTGGTATAGACATGTTTCTGGGTCATCATATTTCAGCTTTACCTTTTAAAACTTGTCCAAAGAGCTATGTTGTTTCCTGGATTTGCTGACTATACATGCTATGTAGAACCACACTGTCCAAGCAAAGAAGCTAAGGACACAGTTGACCTAAAAGAAGGCAAGACGTCCAGGAATGCAACTTTATAAAAGAGGTTATAATTAATTAGGTCAATCTGCCAAGACAGTCATGAAATTGGTCAAACATCATCGTTAGATAGAATAGAATAGAATAGAATAGAATAGAATAGAATAGAATAGAATAGAATAGTGTAGCATACAGTAATAAATATATTGGAAAAATTTACACTGAAAAAAATTAAGATAGAAAAGATTCTACAAGGAAAAAAATTAAGATAGAAAAAATTGAATAAGAATAGAAATAGAGAAATATTATGTGAACACTAAATACACAAAGTAACAAATAACCTATATACAAGTATTGTGCTGTACATGAGTTTAAAAAAGACCAATCTGCATATGGGCATTTATTGCTCATAAGGTAGATTGCAATGGCTAGGGTGCTGCCATTTCTCCCTAGGGTGCTGCCTGATGGCTGTGGGGAGGAATGACCTGCGGTATCGTCCTTCCTGCACTGAGGATGTCTCAGTCTGGTGCTGAAGGAGCTGCCTAAGGCCTCCACGGTGAGGTGAAGGAGGTGGGAGGAGTTGCTCCTGATGGATGTCAGCCTGGCCAACATTATGATACTACCATTGTTCCAACTAAGGTTTTCTATGGTCAAAATGCAGTGAGTTAGGCTTGACTCCAATACAGAATGTAAATCAAACAATGGGAGTGTTTATTTACAGCGTTTGTATCAGTAGGCAAAACAAGAAATCCAAGTTATCAGGCAAAGAAGGGCAGATGAATAATCCAAGCACTATTCATAAAACAGAGAACAGCTTACAAAGTGTTAAAACCTTCACAAAAGACAACCTGGCATGTAAGAGAAGCGGGTTTGAATACACAAGGACGGGGTGGAACACGAGGACACGACGTGGAAAAAACAAAACAGAACAAAACAAACAAAAAATACAAATGAGCATACACAGCAGATAAACTCTAGATAAACTCATCCTTATCACATTCATCCATGTGTTGTAATTTTTACATCACTTACGACGTCAATGTTTTTTTTTGTCAGAGAAACAACACATTTTCAGCTTACTATATTTTAATAGTCAGTGACTGTGAAGCCCCTGACCCAAAAGGTTTTTAATCAAAAACTAAGCCCTAATGCTTTTGACAGGCTTTGTGCCCGAGTCTAAACATAATGCTCTGCTCCTTTACCCAGACAATCCCGATCAAACTATGTCTTTCTCTCAGTCTTTTCAGTGAAAGGAGTGTGTCTCTTAGATTAGTTACACAGGTGATGTAACTCCTTCAAATGAAAGAAGATGCAGAAATAAAGCATAATATGAGAAAGAGGAGGTTGGAAGGTTTTTTTTTTTTTAAGCTTTGCATGTGCTTGGTATCATCTGACTTTCAGGTTGGCTTGCTGATCTTCTCTGATGTACAATACATGACACGGGCTTGGAAGGCCAATCCCTAATCAGGGCAACAGCGGCAACAGCAGCACTAACAGAGGCACTGGTGCCCCCACCTAACCCCCATCCCCTGACACAGCTCAGGCCCACAGGAAAGCAGCTGTGCTCTTCTCCTCTTCTCCAGTCAGCTGGAATGAAGGGATTGAAGAAGACTGGAAGTGGAACAGAAGGGTATCTGAGTAAAGCCGGAGATATTTACATGCCTTCCAATGGTTCAGATTCCCCCACTGTTGGGTATGGGTCCGAAAAACTGATGCTGGAACAGCAGTGACATTCCTGCGTCTACGGATTAACACACCCCAGCTTCGGTTCAAGATGTTCTGGTGCTCTAGCCTGACCACGACCCTGTACTGCATACCTAGTGGTCAGATTTGCTCTTTAAGTACTGGATGATACGACTCCTTATTTGTGCACAATTGGCATTCATCTCGATTTAGTAGTCTATCTATAAAGTCCTTTGAACTTTGGATGAATTAAATACCATCAGATACAGATTAAACCCCTTAAAATATAAAAGTCATTTTTAAATACAAATCAAACAAGTCATTTATTCACTGTTGGTAAAGTGAGTATTAAAATGTATTACTAATTATGACATTCCAAATCGAGAAGATTCATGAAGATAAGTGCAGTGTATTATACTCATATTTTGTTCCTGTACCGATCACCCCTTGTTGTTTTTGACTCTCCACATCTTTTTTATCAGCTCCTTTAGCTGCCAGTATTCTCCGAGCTTCTGTTTTTTTTGTTCTCATCACCTGCGATTGCTACATTTGTTAATACTGTCCTCTCCTGGTATTATTAGCAGATTTTGCTTCAGAGTATATACAGATAGGGGTGTAAGGCACACCCTTTCTGTTACTGTCCAAGCATCCAGTCTTGTCCTGTTGAGTGTTTTGATGCCTGTGATCTTAAGGTTCGCTGGCCTAGCAGGTAAAACCTCTTGGAAGGGAGAAACGTCTTCAACAAGTCCAGTCGACTCTGTTTTTCCTAGAATTTTATTGATCCCTCCAGGCAGGTTCCCCTCAGAGAACTAATCTTACCAGCTGCATAACAACACTTTAAAGGATCAGCAGAGGAAAAATGTGAACAGATCTAAAGAAAGAAAAAAATAGGGTCAAAAACATGTATTTAAACGCTCAGTGTAACTTAGGAATATGTACATATAGGTGTAATAAATATGTAATATAAATCACAAGCTTATTATTACATCTGTGATAATAGTAATAACAACAACGTGTTATGCTTTGTGTCAATGTCACTGCGCTGCTCCTCCTCATCCTCCTGTGTCCTTCAGTCCCCCCTCCTCCACTGAGGAGTTGACCGGTTTGATGGCATGTTGGACAAAGGAGTTTTTCAGTCTGTTAGTTCTGCAGTTGAGGAGGAGCAGCTCCTCCCCAAAGGAGTTTGCTGATGACAGTGTGCAGAAAAAAAGTAGGAAAGTTAACATTTTATGTAATTAAATAAACATATTATATTATACATAATTATAAACTCACACGATGAACTATTCAAGCTGGTATAGCTCCAGTATTTATCATTTTGTTAAAATATTAGTATAATTACACTTTTAAAAAGTGTCCATGTACTTGACTGACTGCTTTTACGTTAAACTCAAGATATACAGATATACATTTAGTCAGCATAGTTAAGCTTGTTACTTAGAGATGGATAACTTCAGATGTTTAGTAATGCTAAACAAGACTATTTACTAAACAACACATAGATGGGGCAGAGATGGTGGTGCCGGGGTTAGCTCTGACACCACACCAGTTTCCTCCCACAGTCCAAAAACACACTTGGGGATAGGTGAATTTGTGACTAGCTTATCTGGGGTGTGAACAAGGGGCTGTTTGTTGCCTGTAAAACTAAAAGCTTAAAGCCAGGGTTCACCATGAACCCTGTGAAGACCTTCACTTCACCTGAAAACGCTTTGAAAGGACTTTAAATAGCAAAGAAAGCCGCTCCATCGCTTCTCCTGGTGCTAAAATGTCAGTGCTGACATTCAGGTTGATGCTGCAGCCTGCAGGAAGCAGAAAAGAACAGTTGGGATAAGTGAATATTTCAGCATGTTTGGATGCATTAGTGGTCTCCATCCTGCTTGTGTAGCAGATAGCAGAACACATCTGGTGAGGACGGTGGGTGGGGGCTCGAGCTGGAGCTCAACGGCAGCCCCCCCTCGCCGTACCAGCCTCTAGAGGGGAGCTGCCTGTCTGTCGCACCTTGATTTATGCAGGGCTCATGTCAGAGGAAAGCAATGTGAAGAGTGTGGCATAAACACTGAATACCAGTAGAGTTCAGAGGCGATGAATCAGAGTCAGGGAGGACACCGCTCTGCCGGCTTCCCCTGTCTCTGCCTCACACACATATGGACACACACCAACCTCCTCTGGTTCTTATCTAAGAATGACCCAAGCCTTGCATTCTTCAGGGCAAAGGTATAGATTTGTTGTCAACTTTAGGAATACCTCCTCCTCCCATGAATATGTCTCAGGCCACAAAATGGGGGCTGCAGATAAAGATATAAGCAGCTTGTACTCATGGATGGACCCTTTTTTGCCATACATTGTATTATCATGCAAACGGGAAAAACACACTTTAAATTATCTGCCCTTTTGCATGTTTCTAGAGGTCCGTGTTAGATCTCCATCCGCTCAGAGGCCCGACAGTCTTTACTCACTTGCACTCAAACGGTTTTGTTGTGACGGGCCTGTCCAAGTTGTGAATGAGCGTTGTTATCACGTAGTTGTCTTCTGAAGTGTACTATCAAAACATTCACACTATTGTTTTAAGCCTACTACTTTAAACCTACTTCATGTGGGCACATTATTCTCTGCAAAAACAAAACAAAAGAAAACCTTTTTTTTTTACTCTTAGGATATTTGTTTTTTCAATTGAAAAATTTGTAACGTTTGTTGTCCTCCTAAAATAAAGGTGGGGAGTGTCTCTATCCTGTCCTTTCTTGTCAAACCAAATTGGAATCACGTTAAAATTTACATTTATGGATTTGTTAAACATTCCAAAAAAAAAAAAAAAAGAAGTGAATATTAACTGGGTGTAAACTAGGAGCAGCAGTTGTTTTGTGCGTTTGCTATTTATTGTGCGAGGCTGAGAGAGTACACCCAGTCAGGTTCTGAATTCTCTCAGCATCTGAAACATTAATGTACCAGCCAGATTAGCCATGCCATCACTGGCCTCCTGTTTCTTGCCTATTGATTTTTCTTCTGTTTCCCCCCCACCCTTCAATAAGCCGGGGGGTGTGGGGTGTCTCTCTTCAGAGCTGGAGCACCAATCCTCCTCTCCAAGGCCTCCTCCAGACCCAGGACTTTTCACCATTCCAGCCTGGCTGATTTCTGCTGAGACTTTGGAGCGGTTGCAGACTTCTGAAGATAACCCTAGGTGCTGAAAAGGAGGGCCAGGGAAGCGGTGGGGGGATGGGGGAAGGAGGGGGGGGGGCTTGATCAGTATGCAGCAGCGGAGAACTGTGCAGTCTAGAGAGAGTCTGTCAGTAATCAGAGATGAAAGTTGTTCAGGATCTGGTCAGCTTGACTCTCCGTCTTCCCTCGGTATCTCTGACCTGCAGCACTTTCACTAGACAGACGTATGCACGAAGGCCTCGTATGGCATAGCCCAGAGAGGCGCTCGGCCCTCTGCCTGTCTGCTACTCCACGATGATGATCGGGGACAAAGAGCTAGCGATTCTCCTATTAACGCTGAGCATGTAAGATATCACTCTCTGTTAACTGTTAATACAATAATTATAATATCAACAATCTTAATTATTAACCAAACAAAATGATAAAGGCTCCTTTATGAAACTAACTTTAAATCCCAGATCATCTCTGCTGTTTCAACAATTCAGAGCTGTACACTGCTAATATAACAAAAAAAAAATGTAATTCCACTCACTGGTAATAATTATTAATTTAATAGTTTACACATTTTTTTTTACTTTACATGTGAAAAATGATTAGACTAGTATGTTCAGGTGCCACTATGAAATATATAACATGTATATGTAATGACCTATAATGACTGGCAGCAATCAGTGATGGATCAAGATGGTTTTATCGATCTTCTAAATCATGTGGACAGAAATTTACCTCAATATTTTGAATAAAAACCTCACACAGCATAAAATATTTAATAACCGACAAGATAACTAACCAACAACTTAGCTCCGGACTCAATTAGCTTTAAAACTTATGAAGATGGCAATTCACACAACGAATTTTACACATTAACTTGGAGGGAAACAGCTAGTGGGATCTGTCAGCTCTGCCTCTGACAATTACTTTAAAAAATAATGTCATATTCAAGACATGCTCTACATGTGCAGCGAGAGTGAAAAAAAAGCTTAAATAATTATTGTAGAATATAACTATGATAAAAACCTACAATTTTTTTTTTCTTTTGTTTAATAAAAAAAATTCTTTAAACTGATGAAACGGTTGGAAAAAAATCTTCAGTCAGATTAGGAGAGACAGAAAGCGAAAGAAAGAGACCGAGTGGGAGGGAGAGAAAGAGAAATAAATGAGTGCAGTCAGGGAAATCCTGCAGTATAACATCACTGCTCAAGGCATAATTGCTATTAAAGAGGTTGTTGACATACACAGTTGGCTGTGTGCAAACATCTCATTTGGCCAATTATCCTCTTCTCTGAGGTGTTGTGGCTGCAGTCGGAATTTAACTGAGGTTTTCTACAGAGATGGAGGGACGAACTCTATCCTGTGTGACGCTAATGGAGCCACCAGATGGGATTTGAAAGGAAAGGAACAGGGGTGAAGCTATCGGTGTGTGTGTGTGTGTGTGAGAGTGAGAGAGAAAGAGAGAGAGGAGTGTATAAATACATCTCGTCTCATTCACAAATGTCAACCATCTCTATTCTTATTATTCTTAAGTCTAGTTAAAGAAAACATACCCATTTTATGTTAACCCAGTTTACCCTATTAAAGGATATATAGGCCTATTTATGCACTTTTTCTGTACTACAATGAAAATAAACCAGACAATATAATACAAACCAAGTCTTTCCAAGACTTCCATTGTTTGAAACTGACGAAAAATTCGCACAAATACGAAATATTTGTCTTACCACATTATTTTTTTAGGGCAAATTTTTGTTGGATACTTAATTAAAAGAAAGGATTCTGCCACTTTTGGCCTGAAGAGATATATTTTAGAGTTTTCATCAGTATGTGGTAAAGGTAAGGCAAACAGTGAAGTTTACATTTGATGGGAATTACTGTGTGGTAATGGACGATCCTTAAGGGCCAATCCCAATCTATCCTTTTAGCCCTATTTACCCCATAACTCTTGGTTTTGCTTATTCCATATTGAGGGACAAGGATTGTCTGGGTGGGAAGGAGTAAAAGGAAAATTGGGATTCATCCTTAGGTTGGGGGCTGGGGTGGGGGGGTTTACAGGGAACAAATCCAGTTTGGAACATATCTTTACAGGGTAAATCACCCTGAACGGAACTAATAGATCACCCTTAATCCTTCCGTGATAGGGTATTTTTTGTTCAGTCATTATAATTACCTCCTTTCATTAAGTAAGGCTGCAGGAAAAAGGTGATCCAATCAATAATGAGGATCCCTTCATTTTCCTGCAAATTAACCAAATCATAGATTACTAGGGTGGATGTCCAAAGGTCCAGCAAAAGCAACAAAAACATTTGGGTTTAAAGTAAAAAAAAAAATTATAATGATATGCTGTGCATAAAGCCCCCCCCCCCCCCAAAAAAAAAAACCCCACCTAAAAATCTTATAATAATGGTCATTTGACCCATGCATATAAGACCTGTCATACTGAAAACCATCTGCTAATTTAAAGGAAATAGCCATCATAGAAAATCAGTAATACTAACAGAATGTGGCACAAGTTTTCATTTTATTGGTGCACAATGCCAGAGCTGGTTTGGTATTTGT